>JAWQFJ010002877.1:37559-42559 GCA_034096865.1 Theodoxus fluviatilis
CTTCAGTGGGCTGTGGTCATCTATGGAAGTCAAAGTCTTGCGGCGCTTCAGTGGGCTGTGGTCATCTATGGAAGTCAAAGTCTTGCGGCGCTTCAGTGGGCTGTGGTCATCTATGGAAGTCAAAGTCTTGCGGCGCTTCAGTGGGCTGTGGTCATCTATGGAAGTCAAAGTCTTGCGGCGCTTCAGTGGGCTGTGGTCATCTATGGAAGTCAAAGTCTTGCGGCGCTCCAGTGGGCTGTGGTCATCTATGGAAGTCAAAGTCTTGCGGCGCTCCAGTGGGTTGTGGTCGTGACTCTTGGCAAACTGAGACAAGCCTGGAAGGACAGCAGAACTGTCCAATGGCGGGTAGATACGCTGCGGGTGTTTAATCTGCCGCCATTGGAGAAGAGTGGTCTTCAGAGAACCGTTTTCCCCCGACTCTGATGAGCAAGCTGCGGCCTCAGCCCCCCTCAGCCCGGCCCCCCACTGGCATCTCGGCACCCGTTCTGGTGGATCAGCCACGGATGAGCCCAAGCAGACAAGAACGGTCCTGGGAAGCACCAAGTTCACGAACAATATTTACATCCGACCAACTGTTCAATAGCTGCAGCAGTAGTTCAGCAAAAGTCGTTTGGTTAAAGGAGATAAACTTGACTGAAATCTTACTTCACGTAGGGTACTGGTCATAAATAAAATCTCTTCCATCTCCAGCTCCGTCTATTAAAACAAAATCTACAGCCGCCTCCGACACGCCTAACCAGTCTGCTATCACCTTCAAGCTTGCTGTTGATGGTTTTTCGTTTGTCCTGCACGTCTCAGAAGTTGTGTGTCCACGATCAGGACTTGCCCCGTACACAAAGGCTGCATCTCAGTTATGTTCACATGTACTTAGGAAGGACAGGAATGGACACTTGGATAGGGTTTATTAGAGATCGAACAACGCTTTAAATACCGCAGCACAAACCAGCCATCTTCGCTCGCAAAACCGATTTCCTCATCTTTGTGAACATCCAGGACCTGTTGGTCAACCTGATTCAACGAGTGTCGTTATACATTGTTCGTGTTATGGATTCTAGTGGGTATCCGTTATAGCGATACCTTGCATTTTATTGTGGTCGAGTAGAAAAGAAAAACCACACGTCTTAGATTCGGCATGTCCCAGGCAATTCAGTGAATGGGATGATAGATAATATATAAGACAGTAACATTATTCAAGATGGTAAAGTCACTTCTGTGTTCTATTTTGTCTTTTCATAATTTTTTATTGGATGTCTTAGATTCAGCTCAACCCTGTCGATGATTTGCGTCCGTTTAGTCCGGAAATGTATTTCTACAATACCTCCAATTCCCTGTCATTTCGTCAATGAGTCGTGTACGATTCCCTTCGAGCGCTTCATGGAAACAACAGGCATTCACACAGAATGTAGTTAAGAAGTAATGCGGTTTCTTAAAATATCGTTTAATCATGCTGACATATTTTGAGAAAGAAACGTTGGGTGTCCTTTGACAGGAAATCCAGAAAACATGTCTTTTCTACGAGATCGCTTTCCGTCTCTTGCCTTTCTTCGTCACTCAATCTTTGTTTGTCCTCCAAAGTGTGCGTGCATGTGTGTGTGTGTGTGTGTGTGTGTGTGTGTGTGTGTGTGTGTGTGTGTGTGTGTGTCTGTGTGTGTGTGCGTGTGTAGGTATGTGTGTGTGTAGGTATGTGTATGTGTGTGTGTAGGTATGCGTGTGTGTGTGTGTGTGCGCGCGCGCGCGTATGTGTGTGTGTGTATCTATCTGTTTGTCTCTCTGTCTCTCTCTCTCTCTCACACACACACACACACACACAACCACACACACACACACACACACAAAACCACACACACACACGCAAGCACGCACGCACGCGCACACACACATACACACACACACTTTCCCTCTGTCTCTGTCTCTGTCTATGTCTGTCTATGTCTGTCTCTGACTGTCTGTCTGTCTGTCTGTCTGTCTGTATGCCTGCCTGCCTGCCTGCCTGCCTGCCTGCCTGCCTCTCTCTCTCTCTCTCTCTCTCTCTCTCTCCTCTCTCTCCCCACCCACCCCCACCCTCCCTCCCTCCCGCTGTGCCTTCAAAAACTTAAACTCAACACACACGACTGTACAAGTCGGACGGTCCCAAACCTTTCTTCAGCGTTTCCTCCAGTGCCAAGACCAGACACTCAGAACATAAAAACGCATGGACTTTCCTCAAGTGCCAAGACCAGACACTCAGAACATGAAAACGCATGGACTTTCCTCAAGTGCCAAGACCAGACACTCAGAACATGAAAACGAATGGACAGCGATGGGAAGATCTCCCTTGTGCGTATTCTTTGAAACGACTCAGCCTGACGTATCGTACTCTCTACAGACGTACTCCTTCTGTCTGCCGTTGCAGAGCATCACTGAGGGCGTCTTCACACGAAGATAGAGGGATAAATGTACGCTCTCATAGGCCAAGCGAACAGGTTTTGTATGGCAACTCAGCTTCCATATCTACCTGAATCTCAAACCATTTCACACTTTAAATCACAGGATCATCATGCTGCTTGATCAGTCTTTTACTGGCGTGTAACGGCAGACATAGAAACAGGCAGACATGTGGCACTCAGTCAGGCCCCGGGACCATCTCCTCTCGCTGGTGAGAACTCCTCACCAATGCCAGCTCACGGCAGCATACGATGGTCACTCCCAATGCAGAGTGCTGTCTCTGCCCTCACAGGCGCCCGGTTTTACTCCTGTGTGCCTCTGCCATTGTCCAGGAAGTACAACGATCACAGAGATCCTGCTGAGGATGAAAGCGGCTGGCTGAGCTGCCTGCTTGGCGTAGCGCGATGTGCACCAAGATATCAACATATCACAACTATGGCATTGGGGGTAAGATGATTTCTAAACTTTCATAGAAATGCTGTGGGACTTTGACAAATGGGACAACTACTCATTGCCTCCAGCTGACTTGGAGGAGAGGTACACGGAGAAAGATTCAACAGTGATTTCAGGTTCTCGTTTGGCCTGGCCCTATGCCATGCTTTCACCTCCAAGATGGCGACCATAAAAAAGGCCTGTGTATGGAGTGATTGAGGGGTGACACACAGAGGAGATCAAAAGAGGATTCGTCCATCCAGATGTAGTCTGAAGATGTATGAAAATGGCCGGAATAGGGGAAACCCTAGGGAAGTGAGAAGGGTAATGGAAGGAGGGAATGAAAGAGAGGAAGGGAGTTATGAGAGGCAGTGATGACGGTCAGCTTGAGGGAAAGGACAGGGGTACATCAAATTGCTGCAGCTAAAGATATCCCATGTCGGCAGTGTGGGTAGAGAGAACTCTTCTTTCTAGTCAACTCATCTGCTTTCGAAAACCCGAACCTTCATGGAATGCAGCCGGTCACAGCGAGGTCATCATTAGGTTTTCAGGTCATGAACTTGACTAAGCCTGCTTACGTCAGCATAACAAGTCATGCTTACGTCAACATTACTGAGGCTGTTTACGTCAATGCTACAATGGCTTTATGCGTCACAGTGATGACGCCTGCTTACGTCAGTGAATATGTCAGCTCACCATACTTGTCTGTATCATTTCTACCGAGATATGGCAATGACAATTGAAGGTCAAGATCAGATTCTAAATCTCAGACCCGGCTCACAATAAACTTAACATCAGATGGATGCAAACGGAGAGGATAGAGAAAAACAAACATCCGGTCACGAGAACCATACGTCTTTCCCCATTATTGTGAGCTATACCTGTCTCATCCACAAACAGATTGCAATTAAAACAAATAATCGGCCAAGACTTTGACTGACACACAGCAACAGCCAATCAGGAGCCGCGTCAGTTCCGCTCAACCAATGACAGCCGTCGAGACAGGTATATAGATGGTCGTCTTGTGGAACTTCTGTTCCAGGCCAGGCTCGAACAGTTTTGCGCTGTGACGTCACTGCAAAGTCAGCTTGAATGAGAATTGAAATTGTCCCGGGAGGCAATGTCACCACACCACTCATGTGACGTCATGCCAGATGACGTCATCGCACGCCGGCGGTGGACACGAGGAGACGAGGCTGTTAGAAGCATGCACCATCTATTCACGAAGTCGGTCAGAGAATAGGGATGAAAACCCTAGAGGGACTCTTTGTCTCACGCGTGAATTCAACTCAATGTGAACTCTGCTGAAGCCTTTTCTGCAACTGCTTGTCATCGCTCCAGCGAGTGACAAAATAAGAGGCAGAACTGCATTATGCACTGTTTTAACTCCAGATACAGAGCACATTCTGCAGAGTTCTTTCTCAACAAAGCACCGTTCAACAAGAAAAGCATATTTTCGTGTAAAACAGAGCACCATCATTGCCATAACCAAAAAAAAACCCCAGACCATTTGAAATTGGAAATGAAATCACTTGTCTATCACAAAGATTCCTCTGTCTGTGTCTTTCAACGAACATTTTTCACAAGAAGCACTATCCATGCCACTCCCCCATTAAAATGCCGCATCTCAACGCATAATTTGAAGACACAGAAACTCAAACTGCAGCCTTCGCCACGATCTAGTATCATTACAACGTGTTCTGCTTCCCTGTTTCACACCATTAGTTTCCAAAGTATTTGTCCTTTCTTCCTTCATCAGCCCTCGGTGTCTCTTTGTCTTACACCCAATGACCTGTGCTTTCTGCACAACTTCAATCACCATTTGAACTTTCTTAGGAAGAAGTTTTGTGTGTGTGTATAATTTATGCATAGTTTCGAAACATGCTTCCTTGACAATTCAGTTCGCTCTGTCGTCCTTAGCTGTACACGACAGGTGTTGATTCCAGAAGTAGCGACCATTCAGAGATACAGTCTTTTGAAGTCTGTGTTGACATTAGTGTGTGGTCATTCAGATGTGGTCATTCAGATGTGGTCATTCAGATGTGGTCATTCAGATGTGGTCATTCAGTCGGGTTTCTTTGAGGTGGTGCACTGGTAAAAGATTCAGTGGGGTTTTTCTTTATCTGCCTACATGGCTCTTCATA
>JAWQFJ010002877.1:47559-55637 GCA_034096865.1 Theodoxus fluviatilis
AACAGGTTCAAACTCGAGCAACTCAGTTGCTGGTGACGTGAAAAGTTGCTTGGAATGCCAGTTGCTTTCAACCGACATCGCACACGAAGCAATGTATGGTGAGCAATCGAGTTGCCCGAGTGGAGTTGCCTCGTGTGCGGAGGCCTTTAGGGAACTGGCTGCATGGAGCCACACGGCACACAAAGTGGTGCTGGCAGCATGGAGCCACACGGCACACAAAGCGGTGCTGGCAGCATGGAGCCACACGGCACACAAAGCGGTGCTGGCAGCATGGAGCCACACGGCACACAAAGCGGTGCTGGCAGCATGGAGCCACACGGCACACAAAGCGGTGCTGGCAGCATGGAGCCACACGGCACACAAAGCGGTGCTGGCAGCATGGAGCCACACGGCACACAAAGCGGTGCTGGCAGCATGGAGCCACACGGCACACAAAGCAATGCTGGCAGCATGGAGCCACACGGCACACAAGGCGGTGCTGGCAGCATGGAGCCACACGGCACACAAGGCGGTGCTGGCAGCATGGAGCCACACGGCACACAAAGCGGTGCTGGCAGCATGGAGCCACACGGCACACAAAGCGGTGCTGGCAGCATGCAGAGCGCGATGAGAGGAGCACTCCTGTGCGTGCACTTTGATCGATGACCTTTCACGCCCCTGTCACAACCCTCCATCACGCACGCGCAGTGTTCACTTAGTGACTCGTGGTAAACGAGAGGCCGTGTTCCCCAATCCAATGAGAGGCCAGCAAAGCCAGCAAAGGGCGTTTCCGGTTTTTTCTGTCTTCCTCCATTTTTGTATTTCTTTTCATGTCATTGATAGTAGACAGAATATGTGGTAAGATGTAGGCAACTTTTTTTTCTCCTGAAAACGATGACATTTGAAACACCATTTGCAACTGCAGTGATTTAAAAGTATAGTAAATCTGGCTTTCTAGCATAGCAGGAATAATTTTACATGTACGGCTTTGCAGTGATTTAGAAATATCATGATTTTGGCTTTCCAGCTTTACATGATTAATCCTAGAGGTACGGTTTCGCAGTGATTTAGAAATATCAGAAACCTGGCTTTGCAGCATTGCAGGAATAATCCTACAGGTACTAAATCTGGATGATTGAAAGTGTCATAAATTGGCTTTGCAGCATTGCATGCAGGAATAATCTTACAGGTACGGCTTCTGGGTGATTGAACAGTATCATAAATCTGGCTTTCTAGCATTGCATGCAGGAATAATCCTACAGGTACGGCTTTGCTGGACCAGACATAGCATCCACATAATGCCAGGCGTCCGTCAGACTGGAATGACCATGAACTTTGCCCCTTGGCACCCGACTCGTCCTGTCCACAGCGTCCCCGTGTGGAGTCTGGGGTCCAGTGCAGGAACGGTAGTCCGAGCTACAGCGTCCCCGTGTGGAGTCTGGGGTCCAGTGCAGGAACGGTAGTCCGAGCTACAACGTCCCCGTGTGGAGTCTGGGGTCCAGTGCAGGAACGGTAGTCCGAGCTACAGCGTCCCCGTGTGGAGTCTGGGGTCCAGTGCAGGAACGGTAGTCCGAGCTACAGCGTCCCCGTGTGGAGTCTGGAGTCCAGTGCAGGAACGGAAGTCCGAGCTACAGCGTCCCCGTGTGGAGTCTGAAGCTGGTATTTCTGCCCAGAGCTGGGTCTTCCTCCACAAGCGCACGCCATCCGTCTTCATCCTGAGATTTCGCCCAGGTAGGAAGAGAACCCTCTGCAAGCCTTCATCCAGGTGCATCTCTCTGACACGGTTGTCTTTCAGGTGTCCAAGCCAAACCCCGGTGCCTCGAGATCTCGTCTGCAGATGTCTTCGCATCGAGGCTGAAGAAGACGGGTTCGCTTCTTTCCTTGTGCACGTTCTCCGTGCCCAGTTGTACAGTTCCAATATTGGGCTCCTGTCAGCTACATGAGTGAAGCAAGGATGCCACATGAGTGAAGCAAGGATGCCACATGAGTGAAGCAAGGATGCCACATGAGTGAAGCAAGGATGCTGCATGAGTGAAGCAAGGATGCCACATGAGTGAAGCAAGGATGCTACATGAGTGAAGCAAGGATGCCACATGAGGTTCCCCGTGCCCAGTTGTAGAGTTCCAGTATTGGGCTCCTGTCAGCTACATGAGTGAAGCAAGGATGCCACATGAGTGAAGCAAGGATGCCACATGAGTGAAGCAAGGATGCCACATGAGGTTCCCCGTGCCCAGTTGTAGAGTTCCAGTATTGGGCTCCTGTCAGCTACATGAGTGAAGCAAGGATGCCACATGAGTGAAGCAAGGATGCTACATGAGGTTCTCCGTGCCCAGTTGTAAAGTTCCAGTATTGGGCTCCTGTCAGCTACATGAGTGAAGCAAGGATGCCACATGAGTGAAGCAAGGATGCCACATGAGGTTCTCCGTGCCCCGTATTGGAGCTCCTGTCAGCCACATGAGTGAAGCAAGGATGCTACATGAGGTTCTCCGTGCCCAGTTGTAAAGTTCCAGTATTGGGCTCCTGTCAGCTACATGAGTGAAGCAAGGATGCTACATGAGTGAAGCAAGGATGCCACATGAGTGAAGCAAGGATGCCACATGAGTGAAGCAAGGATGCCACATGAGTGAAGCAAGGATGCCACATGAGTGAAGCAAGGATGCTACATGAGTGAAGCAAGGATGCCACATGAGTGAAGCAAGGATGCTACATGAGTGAAGCAAGGATGCCACATGAGTGAAGCAAGGATGCCACATGAGTGAAGCAAGGATGCCACATGAGTGAAGCAAGGATGCTGCATGAGTGAAGCAAGGATGCCACATGAGGTTCCCCGTGCCGAGTTGTAGAGTTCCAGTATTGGGCTCCTGTCAGCTACATGAGTGAAGCAAGGATGCTGCATGAGTGAAGCAAGGATGCTACATGAGTGAAGCAAGGATGCCACATGAGGTTCTCCGTGCCCAGTTGTAGAGTTCCAGTATTGGGCTCCTGTCAGCTACATGAGTGAAGCAAGGATGCCACATGAGTGAAGCAAGGATGCCACATGAGTGAAGCAAGGATGCCACATGAGTGAAGCAAGGATGCTACATGAGTGAAGCAAGGATGCTACATGAGTGAAGCAAGGATGCTACATGAGTGAAGCAAGGATGCTACATGAGTGAAGCAAGGATGCTACATGAGTGAAGCAAGGATGCTACATGAGTGAAGCAAGGATGCTACATGAGTGAAGCAAGGATGCCACATGAGTGAAGCAAGGATGCCACATGAGTGAAGCAAGGATGCTGCATGAGTGAAGCAAGGATGCCACATGAGGTTCCCCGTGCCCAGTTGTAGAGTTCCAGTATTGGGCTCCTGTCAGCTACATGAGTGAAGCAAGGATGCCACATGAGTGAAGCAAGGATGCTACATGAGGTTCTCCGTGCCCAGTTGTAAAGTTCCAGTATTGGGCTCCTGTCAGCTACATGAGTGAAGCAAGGGTGCCACATGAGTGAAGCAAGGATGCCACATGAGTGAAGCAAGGATGCCACATGAGGTTCTCCGTGCCCCGTATTGGAGCTCCTGTCAGCCACATGAGTGAAGCAAGGATGCTACATGAGGTTCTCCGTGCCCAGTTGTAAAGTTCCAGTATTGGGCTCCTGTCAGCTACATGAGTGAAGCAAGGATGCTACATGAGTGAAGCAAGGATGCCACATGAGTGAAGCAAGGATGCCACATGAGTGAAGCAAGGATGCCACATGAGTGAAGCAAGGATGCCACATGAGTGAAGCAAGGATGCTACATGAGTGAAGCAAGGATGCCACATGAGTGAAGCAAGGATGCTACATGAGTGAAGCAAGGATGCCACATGAGTGAAGCAAGGATGCCACATGAGTGAAGCAAGGATGCCACATGAGTGAAGCAAGGATGCTGCATGAGTGAAGCAAGGATGCCACATGAGGTTCCCCGTGCCGAGTTGTAGAGTTCCAGTATTGGGCTCCTGTCAGCTACATGAGTGAAGCAAGGATGCTGCATGAGTGAAGCAAGGATGCTACATGAGTGAAGCAAGGATGCCACATGAGGTTCTCCGTGCCCAGTTGTAGAGTTCCAGTATTGGGCTCCTGTCAGCTACATGAGTGAAGCAAGGATGCCACATGAGTGAAGCAAGGATGCCACATGAGTGAAGCAAGGATGCCACATGAGTGAAGCAAGGATGCTACATGAGTGAAGCAAGGATGCTACATGAGTGAAGCAAGGATGCTACATGAGTGAAGCAAGGATGCTACATGAGTGAAGCAAGGATGCTACATGAGTGAAGCAAGGATGCTACATGAGTGAAGCAAGGATGCTACATGAGTGAAGCAAGGATGCCACATGAGTGAAGCAAGGATGCCACATGAGTGAAGCAAGGATGCTGCATGAGTGAAGCAAGGATGCCACATGAGGTTCCCCGTGCCCAGTTGTAGAGTTCCAGTATTGGGCTCCTGTCAGCTACATGAGTGAAGCAAGGATGCCACATGAGTGAAGCAAGGATGCCACATGAGTGAAGCAAGGATGCCACATGAGGTTCTCCGTGCCCCGTATTGGAGCTCCTGTCAGCCACATGAGTGAAGCAAGGATGCTACATGAGGTTCTCCGTGCCCAGTTGTAGAGTTCCAGTATTGGGCTCCTGTCAGCTACATGAGTGAAGCAAGGATGCCACATGAGTGAAGCAAGGATGCCACATGAGGTTCTCCGTGCCCCGTATTGGAGCTCCTGTCAGCCACATGAGTGAAGCAAGGATGCTACATGAGGTTCTCCGTGCCCAGTTGTAGAGTTCCAGTATTGGGCTCCTGTCAGCTACATGAGTGAAGCAAGGATGCCACATGAGTGAAGCAAGGATGCCACATGAGGTTCCCCGTGCCCAGTTGTAGAGTTCCAGTATTGGGCTCCTGTCAGCTACATGAGTGAAGCAAGGATGCCACATGAGTGAAGCAAGGATGCTACATGAGGTTCTCCGTGCCCAGTTGTAAAGTTCCAGTATTGGGCTCCTGTCAGCTACATGAGTGAAGCAAGGATGCCACATGAGTGAAGCAAGGATGCCACATGAGTGAAGCAAGGATGCCACATGAGTGAAGCAAGGATGCTGCATGAGTGAAGCAAGGATGCCACATGAGTGAAGCAAGGATGCCACATGAGTGAAGCAAGGATGCCACATGAGGTTCCCCGTGCCCAGTTGTAGAGTTCCAGTATTGGGCTCCTGTCAGCTACATGAGTGAAGCAAGGATGCCACATGAGTGAAGCAAGGATGCCACATGAGTGAAGCAAGGATGCCACATGAGGTTCCCCGTGCCCAGTTGTAGAGTTCCAGTATTGGGCTCCTGTCAGCTACATGAGTGAAGCAAGGATGCCACATGAGTGAAGCAAGGATGCTACATGAGGTTCTCCGTGCCCAGTTGTAAAGTTCCAGTATTGGGCTCCTGTCAGCTACATGAGTGAAGCAAGGATGCCACATGAGTGAAGCAAGGATGCCACATGAGGTTCTCCGTGCCCCGTATTGGAGCTCCTGTCAGCCACATGAGTGAAGCAAGGATGCTACATGAGGTTCTCCGTGCCCAGTTGTAAAGTTCCAGTATTGGGCTCCTGTCAGCTACATGAGTGAAGCAAGGATGCTACATGAGTGAAGCAAGGATGCCACATGAGTGAAGCAAGGATGCCACATGAGTGAAGCAAGGATGCCACATGAGTGAAGCAAGGATGCCACATGAGTGAAGCAAGGATGCTACATGAGTGAAGCAAGGATGCCACATGAGTGAAGCAAGGATGCTACATGAGTGAAGCAAGGATGCCACATGAGTGAAGCAAGGATGCCACATGAGTGAAGCAAGGATGCCACATGAGTGAAGCAAGGATGCTGCATGAGTGAAGCAAGGATGCCACATGAGGTTCCCCGTGCCGAGTTGTAGAGTTCCAGTATTGGGCTCCTGTCAGCTACATGAGTGAAGCAAGGATGCTGCATGAGTGAAGCAAGGATGCTACATGAGTGAAGCAAGGATGCCACATGAGGTTCTCCGTGCCCAGTTGTAGAGTTCCAGTATTGGGCTCCTGTCAGCTACATGAGTGAAGCAAGGATGCCACATGAGTGAAGCAAGGATGCCACATGAGTGAAGCAAGGATGCCACATGAGTGAAGCAAGGATGCTACATGAGTGAAGCAAGGATGCTACATGAGTGAAGCAAGGATGCTACATGAGTGAAGCAAGGATGCTACATGAGTGAAGCAAGGATGCTACATGAGTGAAGCAAGGATGCTACATGAGTGAAGCAAGGATGCTACATGAGTGAAGCAAGGATGCCACATGAGTGAAGCAAGGATGCCACATGAGTGAAGCAAGGATGCTGCATGAGTGAAGCAAGGATGCCACATGAGGTTCCCCGTGCCCAGTTGTAGAGTTCCAGTATTGGGCTCCTGTCAGCTACATGAGTGAAGCAAGGATGCCACATGAGTGAAGCAAGGATGCTACATGAGGTTCTCCGTGCCCAGTTGTAAAGTTCCAGTATTGGGCTCCTGTCAGCTACATGAGTGAAGCAAGGGTGCCACATGAGTGAAGCAAGGATGCCACATGAGTGAAGCAAGGATGCCACATGAGGTTCTCCGTGCCCCGTATTGGAGCTCCTGTCAGCCACATGAGTGAAGCAAGGATGCTACATGAGGTTCTCCGTGCCCAGTTGTAAAGTTCCAGTATTGGGCTCCTGTCAGCTACATGAGTGAAGCAAGGATGCTACATGAGTGAAGCAAGGATGCCACATGAGTGAAGCAAGGATGCCACATGAGTGAAGCAAGGATGCCACATGAGTGAAGCAAGGATGCCACATGAGTGAAGCAAGGATGCTACATGAGTGAAGCAAGGATGCCACATGAGTGCAGGATGCACATGAGTGAAGCAAGGATGCCACATGAGTGAAGCAAGGATGCCACATGAGTGAAGCAAGGATGCCACATGAGTGAAGCAAGGATGCCACATGAGGTTCCCCGTGCCGAGTTGTAGAGTTCCAGTATTGGGCTCCTGTCAGCTACATGAGTGAAGCAAGGATGCTGCATGAGTGAAGCAAGGATGCTACATGAGTGAAGCAAGGATGCCACATGAGGTTCTCCGTGCCCAGTTGTAGAGTTCCAGTATTGGGCTCCTGTCAGCTACATGAGTGAAGCAAGGATGCCACATGAGTGAAGCAAGGATGCCACATGAGTGAAGCAAGGATGCCACATGAGTGAAGCAAGGATGCTACATGAGTGAAGCAAGGATGCTACATGAGTGAAGCAAGGATGCTACATGAGTGAAGCAAGGATGCTACATGAGTGAAGCAAGGATGCTACATGAGTGAAGCAAGGATGCTACATGAGTGAAGCAAGGATGCTACATGAGTGAAGCAAGGATGCCACATGAGTGAAGCAAGGATGCCACATGAGTGAAGCAAGGATGCTGCATGAGTGAAGCAAGGATGCCACATGAGGTTCCCCGTGCCCAGTTGTAGAGTTCCAGTATTGGGCTCCTGTCAGCTACATGAGTGAAGCAAGGATGCCACATGAGTGAAGCAAGGATGCCACATGAGTGAAGCAAGGATGCCACATGAGGTTCTCCGTGCCCCGTATTGGAGCTCCTGTCAGCCACATGAGTGAAGCAAGGATGCTACATGAGGTTCTCCGTGCCCAGTTGTAGAGTTCCAGTATTGGGCTCCTGTCAGCTACATGAGTGAAGCAAGGATGCCACATGAGTGAAGCAAGGATGCCACATGAGGTTCTCCGTGCCCCGTATTGGAGCTCCTGTCAGCCACATGAGTGAAGCAAGGATGCTACATGAGGTTCTCCGTGCCCAGTTGTAGAGTTCCAGTATTGGGCTCCTGTCAGCTACATGAGTGAAGCAAGGATGCCACATGAGTGAAGCAAGGATGCCACATGAGGTTCCCCGTGCCCAGTTGTAGAGTTCCAGTATTGGGCTCCTGTCAGCTACATGAGTGAAGCAAGGATGCCACATGAGTGAAGCAAGGATGCTACATGAGGTTCTCCGTGCCCAGTTGTAAAGTTCCAGTATTGGGCTCCTGTCAGCTACATGAGTGAAGCAAGGATGCCACATGAGTGAAGCAAGGATGCCA
>JAWQFJ010002878.1:0-35000 GCA_034096865.1 Theodoxus fluviatilis
CCCCTTAGAGAACGCCCTGTTCACTCAGTGTTATCACACTATCATGATAAAACGAAGTAGAGTAGCAGTCGAAACAAAACATAAACAACCTCATGCAAAAGAGACAAAGTTTCAAGTAAGACCCCTTCCAGAACTATTCTGTCCCTGAATAGCACACACTTTTAGAACATTAGTGACGGGGCAAGGTCATACACAATACAACAACAAAGCATGGACAATAAGGATTCCTTAACTTTTGAAAGATGATAGTGTATTTCATGCATGAAAATCTCATCAAATATCCAGCCGAGGATACAGACCAGGGTCAGCGAACGTTCGGTCGCTAACCTGGGGATCTCGCAGCCCTCCATACTTGTCAGGCGATGCACGTGTGAAATCTGGTTACACAAAGTGATACATAAAAGTATTTATTCCCAGAATCCCAAAAAGAACAGTAAATCGTAGAAGTGGGAAAATACCTCCCAAACTCCTAACAAACAAATACATGAAGACAGACTACACGTCAGAAGGGCTTAAGCCACAGGTCCAGTCCAAACAGGTGACAACAGCACCCCCAGGAACGTCCTCCCGACTGCTCCTGACCATGCCTCCAAAACCAGGAGACATTAAAACAAAAACAGCGAAATACATCACCCAGGTATGCCCAGACTATTTCTCCAAAACCAGGAGACACCAGTCTGCCCCGGCAATACCCAACACTGTCACGAAACCCCGTGAACAGCACCGCCCAACACAGGGCAAGAAAAGAAACCTGGACTAACCCAGCCACAAAATCTGGACAGCACAGACCTCCTTGCTGACAATACCAACCAAAAAGAGCCAGCGACAAGCGCCGCAAATCGACAAATCCAGTACAAAGCAGGTCAACGTCCACACTTTCTAAGTCCCAAAAATGCTCAACACATTGCACGTTCACTGTGACAAGCTGGAGAAAGCAGAAAACCCATCACAGAACGTCGCAGCCCTCTCCACAGTCTAATTGTCCATCTGAGGTCACAACCTGGGTTTAGCAAACGTCCAGTCGCTTACCCCTTGTAGCCACACAATCCTACATTCTTGTAGTGATTCAAATACAAAATCAGGAGGAAATACCAGGAATTAAGTTCTTATCACCACTCAAAAATCGCACAGGAAGGATGAAGCATGAGTTCTTAATCAAACATGGCAACATACAACGCTACGCACTCAAATCTTTACGAGACACATTTCATCATCAGTTCCATACCAGAACTGCATTGCACACCTACAACACAAAATACGTATTTTTGCTTACTTCTCGCTACCTTGATGGATGACTGCGTCCGAGTGTGTCCGAGTGCGTCCATGTTCGTGCCACAGTATGGTCGCAGTCTGTTGTAGTGGACGACTCGGGGTTTCCTCCCTCCCCACTTCACTCGGTAGGTGACGTCGCTTAGCCGTGCAGTGACCTCGTAAGGTCCCTCCCATGGCCTCACGAGTTTGGGGGGATCGTCCCCTCTTTGGTCTCGGTTGATGTAGCCACACCAACTCCCCCACCTGGCACAGCCCAGTGTCCGAGCGTTGATCGCAGCGCCTCCTGTTGTCGTCAGTAGTCCCTTGCAGGTGTCGTCCGGCCACACCGCGGGCAGGGTTCATCCTCTCCACGAACAGACAGTCAATACTGCCACCGCCATGGACAGTCACTACTGTCACCGCCATGAACAGACAGTCACTACTGTCACCGCCATGGACAGACAGTCACCACTGTCACCGCCATGAACAGACAGTCACCACTGTCACCGTCATGAACAGACAGTCACCACTGTCACCGCCATGAACAGACAGTCACCACTGTCACCGCCATGAACAGACAGTCACCACTGTCACCGCCATGAACAGACAGTCACCACTGTCACCGCCATGAACAGACAGTCACCACTGTCACCGCCATGAACAGTCAGTCCTGCGTTTATGCACACACACGACTCCATTAAAAAGTCAGAGAGTCCATGGGTACGGCCAGCCTTGGAGTCCAGGTGGGGCCGACATGAAGTTCTGCCTCCCACCTAAGCCCGGGCGTCGCCTGGAGGGGGCCACGGATCCTGTCCCTGGGCAGGTCTGTCCTGGCTCGCGTTTGCATCCCCTACCCCTGGTGTCGAGTGCATCGCAGGTTGAAATGCACTGCCTTCCATCTGCGCAGAGTCCTCCTGGGTTGCTTTTTGGACGTTCCTGTCCATCCCACCGCTGCCACCAATGTAAGAGGAACTCGAACTCGCAGAACACTCGAGGCGATGCTGGGGTTTGATGAACGCTTTATTTCTGCCAAGCTAGCACACTCTCGACTACTCCCGGCCTCTGTCTTATCAAGCCGAGGCGCGGACCTCATTGTAAACTACTCTCGCAGACTTGCGAGGCAGGACTGCTTGGTCGCTGCTTTTACCAGCATTTGTGCTTCTTAACTCGGACTCATCAGCGAGTTACATCTATATACAACGAGATATAATCATGGTAGTCTACAGGACTAAGCTACATGCGATTATACAACCTATCTAATAAAGTCAATAGGACCAGAATGATCTATATGTTGAACACAGCACGGATAAAGTTATTCTTATTACTGGGCGGGAAGAGGAAACTCTGCACATATCGGTCTCGTACAGCGTCGTCGCAGGCGGAGACTGGTGTGAAGTTGCCATCTAACGCAATAGTCATGCATTCCATCCAATAGACTCTGCAACCCTGCTTCCGACTCTGAACATATTACAGTGTCATCAGCGTACAATAATTAAAAAAAACATTTGAATGTTACCTAGCAGACGAACACGATCGAACCATAGCCACTACGCCAGCAGACGATCGAGCTAGTGTGATATAATGTTTCATGTAAAGCTCGAATGAGTGGCAGCAGATAACTGTTTCGTTCTGGCTTGAATTGACAATTTTGTTTCCCTGGTCTGGCGAGGACAGAAAATTCAGGATCATCGAGTCGATGAGTGCCCGATCAACTTGCCCGCATTCGGCGTAATGTAACAAGTAAAAATGGCATTAAAGCACAAAACAAAGTTTCATTACAACCAAAATCACCGATTACATTAATAACTGACCATCTTTACACTTACAGCTATGTGCTCAAACCTTACAAAGCAAACAAAACACACTGCGGGGAAAGTCCCGGACACTCATCAAAACTCAGTGCACGAGTGATCATTTCGCTTTGCTCTCATTTGTTTCATCTGCTCCGACATGGTAAGCTGGCTATGCCAAGAAACCAACATCTAAATCAGAGTTAGTTGATACATTTTTTATTCTAAGGTGATGTCCGTGAGGAAGAAAACGCGTTACGTTGACTCTCCCAAGCCCGATGCCCGCCGACGTTACCTCAACAAATGAGGTGATCGGTCTAGTGGTTTTTGTGCTCAGTGGCCTTACACAGCCTACAAAGGCTGATAGGACGTAAAACTCCATCCATCCATCCATCCATACCACTACCAGCTGACGAAGGACCAACTTGATCCGGAATTGAGGAACATTCCGCCAATGAGCGCCATGGACATATTTAATTGTTGTACTCGAAATATCGGCGTACACGTTGGAAGAGTTCAAGAATTATAGGTCTTTGGAAGCCTTTCGATTCTCCATAGCAGGATTCGTGGGAGATGTCTGCTGATTCTCGCCGGGTGTTTGTCTCGAAGGTCAGATCTATTCCGTAAATATTTCCCCCCCAAAAAGGCCTCATCCTCTTCGTCTAGCTTCGGTCATCCTGTGCACAATCAGGCCTTGATTGGTTTTCTCTGATGGTATAAAGTAGTAGGAACGTTTGACCCTCTTTATTTGTCTTTTTGTTGGTTGTTAAAACAATCTTTAACGCAGCAAGAAGTCGGCATGGTTGCACGTCTCACGTAGCACAGCTTAGCAGACAGCGCTCGCCTCCTACCAACATGGCTTAAAGCATGTGGCTTCTACAAATAACTCCGGAAGTGACGACAACGCGTCTCCGGCCAAGGGCTGGAGGTGGAGTATGACGTGTTTGATCAGCGCTGCGTGAGCTAGTTAAAGCTTTATAATTAACAGCGCGCCAACCGCTATCTGTGTATCTGCCACCAAAGATCATGTATATTTTGATAAGTTGCTTCAATGGAGTGGATCATGTTGACCAACTTTTTCTTGGGTCTGATATAAGAAATATTTCACGTATTCAAGACACGTTATCAAACAAAGGCAGAAATATTTGGAAACAAAATTTGAGTACGAGGTGACAAGTGCGAGTGCAAATCTGTCAAAATGAAATTATTCAACGAATAGGCTGAATCATTTGATGTGTATGAAAGCGTGTCTAAAGGCCCCGGAGGTGACTGCAGATTAGCCGAATGATTTGCTTCGCCAGAGTTATTAAGCGTTCTCTGAGGAGCGTATAATCACTTGATGCGATTGCAGCATCCTGAAGAACATTGGATCCGTACATGTATGGCATCTTAGGTTCATTTCATCTATATGCTCCGTTTTCTAAAAGAAGGTCGTTTGGTTCACTCATCGCTTGAATTTATGTGGCTCGCAGAATATGGAGATTTTCTCTGTTGTACCACAGAGGGGAGAAATGGAGGCAATGGGACAGAGTTGGATGAAGTGGGGATTGAAGGGAGGGGTGGAAGGGTTAAGCCTGTTCTTAACTGACAAATAACTATTGGCTAATATTCACCAAGTCTTGGCTAATTACTTTTTGGCAAACATTCGGCAAAAATTAGGAAACTATTGCGCCAAGTCCTGGCAAATCTTTAGCTTCTTAATAGCTTGACAAAACCAAGTCAAGATCTCACATTTGCTATTAGCTCCGTCGAGATCGAGAAACACTCGCGAAGACAGAGTGATCTTTTCCTACTTCTAGGGAAACTGGCGCGTCGCTTACAAAATCTGTGAAAGACAAGACTGTTTTTGGAGCATAAAGTTTTTTGTTTCTACAATGGTGACCTCCTGCTGTGTGAAGAACTGCCACAATCAGCATGACAGAGAGAATGATCGACGTTTTTTTGTTGAACCGCGTGTTGCAACGCGAAAAGGCAAGGCAAGGAAATGCTGGATCTCACAACTCAAAGGCGCCGTGAGTGGATCGCTCAACTGAACCTAAAGTCACTCACTTTTGACACTAAAGCAGATCGATATGTTTGTTCGGATCACTTTGTAAATAGTGAGAATTTGTTATGTTTTGCGTTTTGTAACTTAACAAATACTAGAAAAGACGGAAAGAGAGTATGCAGTACAGATTACAGGGGAGAAAGAAAGCCTATGATGTCGCAGAGACTAACAACAGTGTTTTGTTCTGTTACCTGATTTTACTTTTTAATACTACAAAACAGCAATATCAATTGCATCGATATTCAGTGTTTATTCAATCTGATTGGTCCGGTACAAATCTGGGTCGACGTTTTGTGAATAGGCCTCGTTCGCAGCGACAACTTACAAGTGACCGTAAAATAGGACGGTAAAATCTCATCGTACACCGTTTTGTTCTGTTACCTGATTTTACTTTTTGATACTACAAAACAGCAATATCAACTGCATCGATATTCAATGTTTATTCAATCTGATTGGACCGGTACAAATCTGGGTCGACGTTTTGTGAATAGGTCTCGTTTGCAGCGACAACTTACAAGTGACCATGAAATAGGACGGTAAAATCTCATCGTACACCGACCAATGGCTGCAAACGTAAATGAAGTGATATATTTTTTTCCGCCATTGCTCTTAGGGGATCTCACGAATATCTCGCGCCAATAGCTATTGGCATTACCTGTCGAGCCAATATCCCAAGTCTTGGCAAATGATTGCCAAGTCCTGGCGAAAACCAATTAAGAATCGGAACACTTGACCAAATATTCGGCGAATACATCCCAAGACCCGGCAAATTTTGACCGAATAATTGGCCAGTATTTGCCAAGACTCGGCAAATACCAGTTAAGATCCGGCTTTAGAGAACAGCTAGGGTGATGTTGAAAACTGTGATAAGGTGTAGAAATCGTCGTCGGAATGACGCAAGCATGCCTGATGGGTTCAGGGGTCAATTTAGAGGCTTCACACATCCATGCGGTGTTTGAAGTTGACAGGCCTCTATGTCACAGACCAGACCCTGAAGTTGACAGGCCTCTATGTCACAGACCAGACCCTGAAGTTGACAGGCCTACGTCACAAACCAGGCGCTAATGACAAAGATCGAAGGCAATGAACAAGTCAGGAAGTGACTGTGTTGCCATCCATCAACTTCCAGTGTCTTCAGTTCGGATCATTTTGATTCTTTTAAAAAGAAGGTAAGTGCATGTTTATGATCTTTTAAACGTATTGGGTAATTTTCTTATGTTACATCATTTTCTTCCAGCGAGTTGTGTTCTGCAATTTCGTTTGTTTTGCTCAGAGCCTTTATCACTTTAGTCACCTTCAGTTGAGGAACTGCTACCACTTGGTCAGAAACGTACTTGGCATTGTTAATATAATTTTGACTTTTATCTTATTAAATTGTGATGTGCATGTTGTTGTTTTTTTTCTCTGCAACTGCAAGTGATCATTAATGCCCCATAAGGCAGCCACTGATGCCCCGAAAGTGACATTTGCCCACTAAATAGGTCTATATATATCCCACCCCACTCCCACCGCACCCACCCACCCCCCGAAAAGTTGTCAACATAAAATTATGAGGTGAAGGGATGCACGGGCACACTGTAATCATCTTAAGTGTTATGCACGTTATTTTCTTTAGAAAATACCCGAAAGTTGATCATAAATACCCGACATTCCCCTATGTGTTGCATTAAGCCGACCACAACGTGGGAATCTCAAGATACGGAGAGAAACTAGTTATTTGTACTTTACGATGCATGCAATTTGGATTCATTGTTGTCTTTCTTAGAGACTTTAATTGTTTGTTTGCTTGCTTGCTGCTTTGGGGGATTCTTTCATACCCGAAAGATATGTGCGGCCAGAACGATGAAAACTGTTTTTTTACATGAATATACATGTACCACCATATCCCGTGCAGAAGTTTTCAAGCAGTGATTTTTGACAGCGGGGCACGATCTCTCTAAACAGTACGTAGTCCTTTTTGCTACTGCTGCTGTTTCTGGGACTGCTGCTGTTTCTGCGACTGCTGCTGTTTCTGCGACTGCTGCTGGTGGTTGTGGAAGTGATGTTGTCTCTTGGGTGTGACAGAGGGGAGTGCATGGCTGAATTCAAGGCAACGCATCTGGCCAAAAGTTGACGCGTTAAAAAAGCGAGGTCAGCCGGACGCCCGTCTGTCTGGTGGGTGGACTTTTTCCCAGCATGCCTGGTGCCTGACCTTTCCTGACCCCATACTTCACATTCTGCCTATCTCCAGAGAGAGAGAGACAGAGAGAGAGAGAGAGAGAGAGAGAGAGAGAGAGAGAGAGAGAGAGAGAGAGAGAGAGAGAGAGAACGATACTTAAAAGGTGCAAAACAACGTAATTAATTTTAATCACGAGTGCGGCTTGACCAAAAAAGTTGACAGGCCTATTAGAGCTTTTTTAAATGACCATTTCATTGCGTCTCTCTAAGACTCCTTTGCCATCACTTTCCCAGTCATCCGTTCAATCTCTCCAACACGGGGGAGGAGAGGGGGGTGGGGGTGGGGGGTGGGGGGGCCTGTGTGTGTCATGTAGGCCTACTTTCACCTGTAGCAACCATTTCATTACGTTTTTTCCAGATCTTTCCAGGTCTCCAACGACCCGACAAAAAAAGAAAGTTGGAACACACAACCAAAACTTCACAACTTTCCACCCATCGTTGTCATTGTCACTCAGGACGGCTGCACTGGACACCCCCCATCATCGACTTGAAACCTCGGAAATCTTTGACCTCGGTCAGCCGGGAGCTGTCGTTGTCGTCGCTACTGTCGTTGGTGGTGACTGTGACTAAACCAGTGCGTTGGTAATAATAAGGAAAAATCGTGTGTTCTGAGCGCTGTCACGTCAGGGTGCAATAAGGTTTGGCAAGTCAGGCCATGGTAAGGCCAAGAGCATCTGCCATTCCACTGTCTGAATCAGTGAATGTGACCGAGCACCCCAAATGAGTCATGATTTTAAAATTTCAAACGAAAGCTAAAAAAGAGGTCTTTCTCCACACATAAAATCAGAGGTTGTAGCCTATCTCATAGCACGCTGGTCATGAGCGGTTTAGCAACAAACTTTGTGCAAAGTTCATTAATTGTTTCTCTAAGCGTTTTCCTTTTGCGGTAGAAACCATAGGAAGACCACAAGTGATGACGTAGGACCTATGTGATTCCCCTTTGGACAATCTCTGCATGAATGTTCAAGATTACATTCACGTTAGATCAACACATCGCTGAAGCCACCAAAATGCTTCCGAAACCGAGACTACATATCTCTCCATCAACGGATGCAAGACTCTTCACTTGGTGTATATGAGGAGTCGCAAAACGGGAACTAAGTAGGAGGTAAGACATAAGGGTCCTACTGATACTACCTAACAGCCTAAAACGACTTCGACAATAACCATTAGCACTCAGTTTCTCTGCAGTTGCTGAGTGCATTTCATCCTTCTTTTTACCCGCTCTCTATGCCTGGAGGGCCTACCGCCCGTGTAAGTGTCTGCTAATGCATCGCTATATGTGACTAGTGCTGGGTACCGGTACAGAGGACCGTACCGGTTTTTTACCGGTATTTTTGTATTTTACCCGGTGTATGTACCACGCTGACGTCATGCTGACCAATCCTTACGATAACACATGCACTTTAATAGCCGTTGACAATGACGTATGAGGTTGCGCAATAGTTATCACTCAGTGCATCAGAAAACGGAAGGAGGATTTGTGGATTTGAGGATTTGAGAGAAAGAGAGAACGAGGAGGGTTAGAGGGAGGAGAAAGACAGGTGTGTGAGAGAGAGAGGGACAGAGAGGGAGGAGAGATGTAAAATTAAACATACACAGTTTTTTTAAATCTTTTCTTTATTAAAAAAAAGAAGCAGTAAATTAACTATTTTTTCAAGTTTTCTTGCGTCATACAAAAGCATATATTCAAAAGAAAATCAAAGTCAAGCATCTTTGCTTCAAATCAGTCATTTCAACATTTTAAAAAGAACCAAAGCACTGGAGTTTGGAAACTCAACGTCATATTCAAGTGCATCGTGCGAGGTTTTGAAGTGTACATTGAAGAGTGATGTCTCCTCATGTGTGCTTGCATGTTCGACGTGCCTCCTCCTGCCATTTTGACTTGGGTGTTGCATGTTGTGCACACATCAACTCTCTCATCAATTTGGTTGTCTGATTTCCGTTTTTTCAATCCAAAAAACCTCCATATGGCTTATTTGCCCCTCTCGTTCTTCACCACCGTGAAAGAATCGTCCGCCATGGTTTTGGGGGACCTATGACAGGTATGTCCCTTGCGGTACGTACGGGTGCAGTTTGCCGTACCGGTACAGCGTACCACGACAATGGGCACCGGTATTACCGGTAAGTACCGCCAGCTCTCTATGTGACGTGGCGTCTGCACGTACCAAACCAATACATCAAGCGCTCGGCGGGTCGCCGGTCTCACCGTAGTGTCCTGGTGCGATGAATCACTTGACTGCAGCCACTCATTAGGAGCCTGCAGCGTTTCCTGCTCTACCATCACGCCAACACATCAGGAAACGCTTCAGCAGAAACGGCTGTCCGTTTAACCTTGTTGTGGATCAAGTCTCCATCCAAGTAAGAGTTCCCATGCCTTCACTGCTGCGGTTTGCCGCCCCACCACAGTAGAGCTCATACCAATCCATTTGACAAACGACGGCAATGCATCGTTTTTTGAGTATCACATTCTACGGTAACACTTCCCAAACTTTTGCCACCGTGGTTCAACCAGTTTTAAGCCATTTGGACAAGAATGTGTACAACCCCTGATATCAAACAAAAAGCTGCTGGCCGGGGTCGTTCTTGATAAATTAGATACACGAGAGTCAAAAAAGGAAAAGACTACGAGCCCCTTTAAAATTGAAACAAACTTTTGATTACAAAAGGAATATTGGCAACAAACAAAAAATGCTGAAAATCACTTTCACAAACATCAACCCAAAAAACAAAAAATATCACATCAAAGAGATAACAAGGGCAAAGCCCACATGACTCACATGCTGGGAGGATGTGAAAAATGGCTGTTTTTTAGACAACATTTACGGCCCCTGCGACCTTGACCTTGAAGCAAGGTCAAGTCACTATGTATGTTTTTTGACACCTTGTCATCATACACCAGCATGCCAAATTGGGTGTTGATAGAGTTAATAGTCTCCGAGGAAAAATCCAACGTTAAAGTTTTTTTTTTACGGACGACAGGACGCCCGGATGGACTACACGGGTGACCTAGTATGAAAGTATAACATGTGTACTACAATGTTATGAAGTTTGGAAGTTATCTTCCATAGTTCAGGGTCAAGGTCACTTCAACATATGTATACAATCCAACTTTAAAGAGCTCCTGTGACCTTGACCTTGAAGCAAGGTCAAGTCACCATGTATGTTTTTTGACGCCTTGTCATCATACACCATCATGCCAAATTGGGTGTTGATAGACTTAATTCTAATAGTCTCTGAGAAAAATCCAACGTTAACGTTTTTTACTGATGACAGGACGCCCGGACGCCCGGACGGACGACACGGGTGACCTAGTATGAAAGTATAACATGTGTACTACAATGTTATGAAGTTTGGAAGAGTTATCTTCCATAGTTCAGGGTCAAGGTCACTTCAAAATATGTATACAATCAAACTTTAAAGAGCTCCTGTGACCTTGACCTTGAATCAAGGTCAATCAAACTGGTATCAAAAGATGGGGATTACTTTGCCCTATATACCATATATAGGTCAGGTACCCAATCTAAAAAACTTCAGAGAAAATTGGGAAAATGTGAAAAATGGCTGTTTTTTAGACAACATTTACGGCCTCTGCGACCTTGACCTTGAAGCAAGGTCAAGTCACCATGTATGTTTTTTGACGTCTTGTCATCATACACCATCATGCCAAATTGGGTGTTGATAGACTTAATAGTCTCTGAGAAAAATCCAACGTTAAAGTTTTTTACAGACGACACCACGCACAAACGGACGAAACGGGCTAGTACATAGACTCCCTTTTGCTTCGCATGTGAGTAAAAAAAGTATGGTCTTCGGTTAACCTGGGCGACGGTAGAGAGAGAGAGGGAAGGTATCGATTAATATGATCATCAAGCGAAGTTACAGACTCATTATGCCAACAGTTTTTGAGATAAGTCAAAATTGAAAATGAGGTTCAGATTTTCCGCTGACCAGTACAACACTAAAGAAAAATAAATCTGGCAATTTTGTGAGAAAGTAGTCACACACTAGCAGGTAGAATTATAAAAGTTTCAGATTTATAAGCCAAAAAGTCAATTATGCATAGAAAACATTAGGTATTTTGCTTGAAGTGTCCATGATCGGACATAAAACCAACAGTCATGCTGACAACTTCCATCATTTTCAGGACTCGCGTTCACGTAATCCACAGGTGGGAAAAAACCCCCACCGTAATGTTCCAGATGCATTGTACATTTTGAACACACATACAGACATTGCATTTTGGACAGGCTAATCTCTGCATCTCACCCACCCTGCAAAAGAAAACGACTAGCAAACAGGTTGAAGTAACGGACTGCATCATGTTGCTCTTGACCGAGTACTGTTACTTGGAACTTAGCAGGGCATCAGGAGTCCCTCTTTTTTCTTCTTCTAGAATGACTCCAATACATGAGAAGGTACATAAAGATAAACAGAATAAACAAGTAGAGAACATCAATTTACAATTAAACATGTTGCAGAAACCCATGGTTTTGCGGCATTTAGTGGGTTTTTTAATAGGTCAGAGCATTAGGCTCCTACCTAAAAAAAGACTCCCTTGGGTACAACGACATTGCATTTTATATCATAAAAAATGTTCAAAATACATGTAACTTACAGGTGCACAGAAGTACACAGAAGGGGGAAAATGATATTCCTTTCAATTCTTTGAAAACATTTCCCTCCCAAAAAGATATATAACACACAAAGTACTGAAGAAAACACAATATAACTACTGCATGAACGCTAGCCTTGGTGGATGATAGCGCCGATGCGGCTCTGATGTATTACAGTTGATCATGAAATGCATATTAAAATGATATGTGTGTGAAGTCTGGGACTTTTATCATGGAGGTACGAATGTGTTGTCAACAAATCTAGCAATGTGGGCGACCTACTTTCATTCTGACAGGATCGCCTCCAAGCAACTCTCACAAGAAACTCATTCCAATCGGTCGAGTCTTAGATTCGCAACATAACGAAACGAGACTACATTGTTTGCATTCAAGTGGGGCCTAGTGCCCCTGCTTTCCTCTAATTACGCTTGAACAAACTGTGATGGGGCAGAGTACCAGTCGGTGAGCCCGACAGCTAGGCGGGCACCCAACATTTCCTTGTGTGTAAACGGGGTCACAGCCTAATAGGGTTCCGACTTGCAGGTGTCCAGGATCCAGTCCTCTCACCTGTCTCAAGGGCCTCCGCTCCATATTCATCTTACACAGCATGAGGACTCTTGAAATTTCCTTTTCACAACTAGCACGCTTGATGCAAGGATGCCACATTCACGCACTGACAAGACTGAATTAATCAACAAAGGAAAGAATGAAAACCAAGCGAGAGAGATAGGTTCCATGGACCCATGTTTATTCAGTGAAACTGCAATATAGGGACAATAGAATGAAACTCGTACAAGTATCGGCAAGTTGCCTGCTTTGAAAACGATGGTAAATCAATGATGATCATGCGTGTGACACTACAAAGATGAAGGAAATAAAATGTTCAGTCTCGCACAAGTTTTCATGCCATGCCCTGGCCTTGAGTTGTTTGCCAACACAAAATTTTGAGTAACACAACCACAGTTCTGTAACTACCGTTGCCTCCTAATGCCCCACAGAAATAGTGTTAACGATCGACTGCATAGTTCAATATCTTCTAAGTCTTCGTCTGTCGTGTGCCGTGTGCCCATTTGAAATGTTTTTAATATCGCAGTAGACACATAGACACTCTGGGCGTGGAGAGGACAGAAGGGAAAATCATGAACAGTCTGCAGTCCTAGATATTCAGTAATGTGGAATCATATTAGACAAATGAATGAGAAATTACATAAATGGACCATATCGTTATCAGACATGTAGTAATAAATAACGAGGGGTGTGCATTCATGGACCTGAGAGGAACGAACAGTCTGCATGAAGTGTCTGTCAGAAGCCCTTGGCTTACATCCTGAGAGGTTGCAGTTCTATGAATGCAACATGCGTGTACACACAAAACTATCACCAGTTCAGTCAGTAAAAAAGAAAACCCCTACCATTAGTTCGAGAAAAGGAACTATTTCACAGACAACACATAGGAGTCCACAGAGCATGAGGTGCAATATGCTGCGTAGTCTTCCTGGATCATAGAAGCAGAGAAGGGTAATAATAATAATAATGAGAACTAAAATTAATTAAATTAAATAAACTATGGTGTCAGTCCACTTGACAGGCATGATCTGGGTGGTAATGTTTTGCTCGTGATAATCAACGCTAAACCAACATTCCGATGCCTCTGACTTCACACACACAGACACACACACACCACACACACAGCTCAGAGGTGTTTAGTAAGTACAGTGCGAGATGAAACAAAACACACAGAGATGAGTGCTAACAACTCATGGGCAGTTAGCTACCTATTCAGGTGCGTTGCAAAGGCCAAGACAATTCTCAGGTTCCTTTGCACTGCTCAAGGCTATATGGTTGTGACCATGGGTATAAAATCAGGCAAATTTATTTATGACTATGAAGGATGAAGAGGAGTATATAATACTGTGAAAGAGCAGATGGATTCTGCAGAAATTTATACAAAATTGTACGTCTATTCCATTGTCCCTATAGCAAATAGACACGACTCAATGAATCTACTCGATATGAATAATGTGTAGTATTTGAGAGCATTTTTTTTCTCTCCCTCTCCTCCTCTCGCATTGTTGAAAGTCAATATGACTCCTAAAACAATCTTTTCCAACCCAAACTTTACATGAGGCAGGACCATTACAAAGCATAAGTCACCCTTGTGCACAGCACTACACAACACAATATCTATGTTTTAAAAAAAAGTAGATGGCATTACATGCCAGTCTCAATCCATGCATGAATAAAATCTCTTCTTTCCTTTGGGAGTATAGTGAAATCATCTATTGTTTTTAAAGTAGATCCGTAGCTGCCAACTTTGAAGATTTTAAGTTGGGGAAAGGAATGGGGTGGGGTACTTCTGAACTACACTATATGGGATAATGGCAGGAGGTGGGTACATGGGTGGGAAAATACAGGCCTAATGCACAGCATTTTGCACTTGGTGCCTCTGAGGTCTTCAAAAGCAAAACATTAAAGCAGACGCAGATTAGCAAAACTTCAATGGGTGCCCCATCATCACCAGTCACCGCCACCATTTAGTTTTCAGTCAAGCAGTCATGATGCTTGCATCAAGACTTGGCTGTGCAGAGGATTGGTCACATGACAGAGAGCATTGCCAATTAGTACAAGTCAACTTATACAACCATCATAGAGGTTTCAGATTTCTGCTCCACCATATCACTTTCCCTCATGGCTGATTGGATTTTTACCCATTGGCAATGATGACAAATACAACGCAGTGAAATCCAAACCTATCTGCCCAGGAGTTTCCAGTCATGGACTGTAACAGGCAGTTTAGAATAAAAAAGCAAGAAAAAAAGGGATATGGGTATCAAATGTCAGTCCTGTCAAGCAGAAGGTGACTGTTTGTGGACACGAAACGACAAAGTCCTCATACATGATCACCCAAAAAGGGTTTAGATTCCCAGGCCTAGGAGTTTCCTAGAAAGCAGATTGTCAGTCTCTGATACAGACAACTCTTGACAAAACATTTTACACTGGCCATCCAGCCATGACATGATCATTACAGAAGGGTCTACTTAAAAGAAACTTCACAAGAAGGATTTTTTTTAAATTAAAGGAACTGGCATCATGGTAGAAGACGCGTGTTGGACTCATATTCTGTGAGGGATGAAAGCCAGGTATACTACTGGGATGAGTGATGGAGGTCAGGCTCGAGTCCTGAATGAAAACTTTGTCCCCAACAACTATGATAATGGCCAACAGGACAGGACAGGACACTCGAAAGCCAGCATTGTTACATCTTCAGTCTGTAAAGCTGGACTAAGTCTGGCAATGACTGCAGACCCAGAGCGATGATAGGCATTTATAGTGGGTTTTTCCTGACTTGTAAACCTGATCTGCAAAATAATCAGCAGGCTTAGCCAGAGTAGCTCCATTGAATCTCACAGCACACTGGATTTACAGCACACTGGATTTGCAGCACACTGGATTTGCAGCATGCTGGATTTGCAGCACACTGGATTTGCAGCACGCTGGATTTGCAGCACACTGGATTTGCAGCACACTGGATTTGCAGCACACTGGATTTGCAGCACACTGGATTTGCAGCACACTGGATTTGCAGCATGCTGGATTTACAGCACGCTGGATTTGCAGCATGCTGGATTTACAGCACGCTGGATTAACAGCACGCTGGATTTACAGCACACTGGATTTGCAGCATGCTGGATTTGCAGCACGCTGGATTTACAGCACGCTGGATTTACAGCACACTGGATTTGCAGCATGCTGGATTTGCAGCACACTGGATTTGCAGCACGCTGGTTTTACAGCACGCTGGATTCCTCTGGTGGTGCAGAATTTCCCCACCATATCTAGAGTCAAACCACAACTGGGTCACCACCAGGAATCCACAGTATGCTTGGTGCTTTCAGAACAGTTGTGTCTTGAGAAACCATTACACAGCAAGGAAGGGGATCCATCACCATCTACACATGCAAGATTTAGTGCTAATCAAATCACAACACACAAGTCCATGATAAAAAGCATTAGTGAGGACTAAAATTCCTGACCAAACTTTGAATGAATAGTGGCAAGTGTCAGCCTTGCTTTGTAAAAACTACATGAGATCTATGATGCAACACAAGGAAAGGGGGGGGGAGGGGGGGGGGGAGGGGGGGAGAGAGAGAGAAAGAGAGAGACAGAGACAGAGAGAGAGACAGAGAGAGGTGGGGGTAGGATATCATCACCACATGCATAGATGTTATATACACTACCTATTCTGTGTGCCAAACAGAGCCACCTGAGGTAATCAAACATTTCCAAGACTTTCATTCACTTTCCTTCTACATTTACTTCAGCAGATACCCATCTGATGACCTTAGGTGAGGGCTGGTGCTGAGGAGACAGGAAAGAGGTGAGAGTAAGAAGACAAGTAGAAAAAAGACCCTTTGCCTCAAAGAGGGCTGGCAAAGATGTCTTTGTGGTGACAATGACAGGGACACAAGAAACTACTGGCTAAGGGGAATAAATCTTAGTGATGAATGGGATCAGTTCCTACTTGATAATGATGTGTAATCAATTTGACAAGCAACATGCAATTCTTCCACCACATGCCACAATGAAATGTTGTTAGGTCTTATTTACATTCACTTGGGTCAGATGCTGTATGTACAGATGAGGGTGACTTGCTACAGAAATGCTGCCTCTTACGTACATTATATGCTTTTGTCTGGAGTCATACATGCCTTCTTGCACAGAGCCTTCATGCGTGAAATCCCTCACTGGATGATGAATAGGCACTGGTAAGTCACGAGAAACAGACATCTTTCCTACAATCTGTCATTCATTCCACACATTTCTCAAACACAAAGGCAGTAATGGTAAAGCACTGGGAGTATGCCAGTGACCAAACATGAGAAGTCATCGCCTGTCCTCAGAAATTTTCCTAACCACTGGATGAAAAGTAGGATCTAAATTGACTTAACAAGTACAAAAAAAATTTCTCCTGTTGTGATCTAGTATAAGGCAGTTAACAGGACTGCTTGACCTTAGGTTTGAACTGCAGTGAAAAATTCATGAAAGGATTTTTCCTGTCAACCTCAAAGCCACAATGCTACAAAACGGTTATCCTTCTTTTTTTGGTCGGATTATAGATGGTAGTGAGGGGAGACTCGGGTGTCTCCCATTATCGTACTCAATCACAGCATTCATGACACCATTTCAGTCAAATCTAGAACTACTTTGTCTCCTCACATGGCTTCAAGTCAGGATGAATGGAAATCTGGCCAGTCAGACAGGATATGAAGCTCAGAGTTACAGATGATGAGGTGGCTCAACAGAATTTACAGACCCTGTTTCTGTCTGCACCGCTACTCTCTCTCCTTGTATGCAGTGCAGTTGTCCTTGGGAGAGGCTCAGAAGAAATGTCTGGCCAGCATGTCTACTTAATAAACATGGGGCCTTTTCAGTGAGGGAGTTCTCGAAGTTTCTGCAGCTCTGTTCTTGCCATTTGAAATGAAGCATACACATCTTCATCTACAGGCAAGAGATGTGTCCCCACAAGATGAATGGTCCATAACTCTGGGCTGCTCGGTCACACAGGCCAGACATAGCACATCACTTCAAAAACAATATAAACAACATAAACAACATAAACAACATGCATCAACTGGAAACATTCGAGGAAGAAAACCATGCACATGAAGTTCAGTCTTTACATGTCTTGCAATCAACCCAAAACTGTACAAACCTATGGTTGTGAAGCCAAATACAAAAATCATTCTGAAAGTATAGCTAAGTGTGTAAAAATATGACATGTCTACCATAGCATACTAACAAAAGTAACATAATGTAAACTTCAAATATTTGTGGGCAAGTGAGAGTGTGTGTATACATGCATGTGTGCGTGTGTGACTGTGTGTATCTTTTTTTGTGTGGACATGCATGCATGGGAATAAAAACTGAAGACTGTATAGCTCACACAAAACAGCTGAAGTCAATGTGACTGTCCTGATCCACTGTGAGTTATTGAATGGTGGGTGAATGCAACCCTAAACCCATCAACATGAGAAATGTACATGTCTTGGTACAAATCAAATGAATAGTACTCCTCTTTAAAGAAAAAGACACACACACACACAATCCTGTAGGTAGACAAGACACTCTATGTGAACACATTTAAGTTGTCTGCAGCTAGTCAACACAAGTGCACATGAAAGACAGGTCAACTTATTTTAAAGGGATTTGGTTATGGAGAGAGACTTACTTGCTGGTGACTGTAGGACTAGGTCAACTCATGATATAAATAAGAGCACACAGCTTGCTGGAGCCTGCACCTCTCTAACTGCTAAGACCATAAAGCCATCTAGTTTCTGGAAAAAGTGCAAGTCTATTCGGAAAAGTACATTACTTCATATAAGAGTGTCATCCAGCAGTCATTCTTTCAAATCCAAACCGGCCAATACTTTGTGTGCCTGTCCACAGCAAAGTAGCAAAATGACAAGGATGAGAGGGGAGCTCTCCTGAGAGAAGCCACACAATGACTGAATGAGATTTTTGTTTCACCTTTTTCCAATTTTCTTTTCTTTTTGGTCAAGAGTCTCACATTTGAAGACAGGAGTCATGGAACGCTCAAACTTCCAACAGTTCCACGATATGGCAGAGCAACTGTGAGAGAAACTCTACTGCAGTCTTTTGGGTGATGAAAACATCCCTGTCAAGTCACAAGTTGTCCCACAAGATGTCCCTTCCTGTCACCATCTCCTCCCCTGACATGGCAGTGTCAGCATGTATGTGCAGAGGGTAAGAGATGAGAGCTCAGAAAACCATCTTGTGGATCTTGAGAATCTTGCCAAGTCTCTGCTTGGCAGTAGCCTGCCCCTTCTTTGGCTTCTTGACCACTGCACCTGCAATATAAGGCCCAAGTGCATTTCCAGCATCAAAAAGACAGGAATGAGGAAAACATCATGTGCATGTGAGAGAGCAAAATTGGATAAATTTCATGTGCAGGCCACCAGACAATTACATTGGGAATATGAACAAAGAGAAACAAATGTGAACAGGTGTGTGTGTGTGTGTGTGTGTGTGTGTGTGTGTGTGTGTGTGTGAGGGAGAGAGAGAGAGAGAGAGACACACACACAGACAGAGAGACAGAGAGAGGTGGTGGGGTGGGGGTGGGGTTGTGTTTTAAAAGTTGGTACCATTCATCAACAGCTCATTGGGCAATTGCCAATGTATACCACTCATTCAGAGGATGTTCAATTAAATTGTTTCCAACTCTTTTGAAAGGTTCAAAGGAATTATTCGATAACAGTTGAACACTCGTCCCTAATGGACTGGAACTCTCTGTAGTACAGATACCATGAAGATTGCCACATACTTAATCGTTCATAAAGAAGTGCTTGTAAAGAAATGCAAGAATCCAAAAAAAAAATTATCCCATCATTCCAAGCACCTTTGAGAGCAAGAAAAAGCAGACAGATGGCTAGAGAGAGACCAACCTTTGGAAGGACCAGCAGAGGAGGGAGTTGATCCAGCGTGAGCAGGGGACCGAATCCCCGGACGGAATGCATTGGCTGCAAGCAAAGCAGTCAAGTTGAGAAGCTGTGGACAAACAGGAGTGGCGGGAGCTGGAGCTCAGCGAAAACCAGAAAACAGGAGCAGAAGTAGAGCAGAATCAGGCAGAGGAGGAGGAGGAGGAGGATGGGCAAGAAGGAGATGGATGAAATACTGAGAGCAAAGCAAGAAACACAGCAAAGGAGCAGGAGACACATACATGAGGGGACTAAGCCAGGACAGGGATATGACAGTAAAGAAAAGCAAGAAACAGCAAGGGAGCAGATGGTACTGCACATAGGCGTCAAGGCCACAGGTTCAAACAAACCAAAACAACAACAATGACAACAACCAAAAATGGGGAGACAGATCAATGTGACAAAAATGAAATCACTACTGCCATAAGGAAGAGCCACAAAAGGCAGCTACGGGAAACAAAAGGGCACAAAAGGTGACACTTGTGCCTGACAGAGACTTGAGAGAACTGCATATAAAAACTGGTCACAGCTACATATGACGAGAACAGATCACACCTTCAGGAGACAAGAACAAGGGACAGCTACATATGACGAGAACAGATCACACCTTCAGGAGACAAGAACAAGGGACAGCTACATATGACGAGAACAGATCACACCTTCAGGAGACAAGAACAAGGGACAGCTACGTATGACGAGAACAGATCACACCTACAGGAGACAAGAACAAGGGACAGCTACATATGACGAGAACAGATCACACCTTCAGGAGACAAGAACAAGGGACAGCTACATATGACGAGAACAGATCACACCTTCAGGAGACAAGAACAAGGGACAGCTACATATGACGAGAACAGATCACACCTATAGGAGACAAGAACAAAGGACAGCTACATATGACGAGAACAGATCACACCTTCAGGAGACAAGAACAAGGGACAGCTACATATGACGAGAACAGATCACACCTTCAGGAGACAAGAACAAGGGGCAGCTACATATGACGAGAACAGATCACACCTACAGGAGACAAGAACAAGGGACAGCTATATTTGATGAGATCAGGTGACAGGTACTGGTAACGAGAACAGGAGAAGCTACAAGTGATGAGAACAAAACACAATTACTATTACTAAAGTGAAGAACAGGAGAAGCTATGTGATGAAAATAGGGGACAGCTACAGGAGACACAGGAGATACAGACAGGAGACACAGACAGGAGACACAGACAGAAGACACAGACAGAAGACACGGACAGGAGACACGAACAGGAGACATGGACAGGAGACACAGACAGGAGACACAGACAGAAGACACGGACAGGAGACACAGACAGGAGGCACAGACATAAGACACAGACAGGAGACACAGACAGAAGACACGGACAGGAGACACAGACAGAAGACATGGACAGGAGTCATGAACAGGAGACATGGACAGGAGACACAGACAGGAGACACAGACAGAAGACACGGACAGGAGACACAGACAGGAGGCACAGACATAAGACACGGACAGGAGACACAGACAGAAGACACGGACAGGAGACACAGACAGAAGACACGGACAAGAGACATAACAGGAGACATGAAAAGGAGACACAGACAGGAGACACGGACAGGAGACATGAACAGGAGACATACAGGAGACATACAGGAGACACGGACAGGAGACATAACAGGAGACACGGACAGGTGTCACAGACAGGTGTCACAGACAGGAGACATGAACAGGAGACATGAACAGGAGACACAGAGAGGAGACACGGACAGGAGACATAACAGGAGACACGGACAGGAGACATAACAGGAGACACGGACAGGTGTCACAGACAGGAGACACAGACAGAAGACATGGACAGGAGACACGGACAGGAGACATAACAGGAGACACGGACAGGTGTCACAGACAGGAGACACAGACAGGAGACACAGACAGGAGACACAGACAGGAGACATGAGCAGGAGACACAGACAGGAGACACAGACAGGAGACACAGACAGGAGACACAGACAGAAGACATGAACAGGAGACACAGACAGGAGACACGGACAGGAGACACAGACAGGAGACACAGACAGGAGACACAGACAGGAGACACAGACAGGAGACACAGACAGGAGACACGGACAGGAGACATGAACAGGAGACACAGACAGGAGACACGGACAGGAGACATAACAGGAGACACGGACAGGTGTCACAGACAGGAGACACAGACAGGAGACACGGACAGGAGACATAACAGGAGACACAGACAGAAGACACGGACAGGAGACATGAACAGGAGACACTGACTGGAGGCACAGACAGAAGACACGCACAGGAGACACAGACAGGAGACACGGACAGAAGACATGGACAGAAGACACAAACAGGAGACACAGACAGAAGACACAGACAGAAGACATGGACAGAAGACACAAACAGGAGACACAGACAGAAGACACAGACATAAGACATGAACAGGAGACACGGACAGGAGACATGAACAGGAGACAGACAGGAGACATGAGAAACTACAAACAATAAGAACAGAGAACAGCTACTGAAGACATGAACAAGAGAAACTATAAACAATGAGAACAGAGAACAGCTACTGAAGACATGAACAAGAGAAACTACAAACAATGAGAACAGAGAACAGCTACTGGATAGAGGAACTGGATAAGCTAAGGTGATAGAGCAGGAGACAATAACAAATGATGAAATCAAGAGCCAGTTACAGGCGATAAGAACTGGCGTCAATCACAGATGACGAAATCTAGAGTCATTTACAGGAGATAAGAACTGGAGACAATTACAGATGAGGAAATCATAGAGCTACTTGCAGGAAATAAGAACTGGAGACAAATACAGATAATGAAATCAAGAGCCAATTACAGGAGATAAAGCATGAAAACAAGAAGAAAACTACTGGTGAGAGCTATTCAAGGCAAGAACAGTCAAAAGCTACAGCAGTGTAGAGCAGTACACAGGCACATAACGTATGCCAAGACAGATTAGAGTTACAGGAGACAAGATGAGGGGACAGAAGCTGGGGGAAGTACAGTATACCACCACAGGACATAGCTATAAAAAAGACAACTACTTGAGAGAAAAGAACACCACACAGATACAAAGAAAAAGTGAGAGAGCAATGGAAGATAAGAGGAGGGCATTAGAATACCTCCTTGCTGCGAGGAAGTGCTAGGCATGGACAGGAGAGACTCCCGCCTCTCAGGCTTAGGCTTGTCTGATGCCCCCTTCTTCTTGGGAGATACCTGAAGTGACAACCAACCCCCATATTGCCACTGCTGTGCCCTTCAACTATTCTCTCCTCACTCTCCAATGCAACCTCCCCAGGCTCTACATCGTTTCATTCTGACACCATTCCCATACAAGAAGTAATGCATGGCTTATGTAACTCAGACTCAAATCACTTCACCAAAGCAGTCACTACAGCTTACCTCTTCAGAGCATTCACTGTCCATCTTCAGAGCTAACACCTTACTGTCAATTCTGCCATCTCCATCATAGAAATGCAACTACTACTCTTCCTGTTATTTAAAGAATAATGGCATTTCTTTTCATGACTACAACTAGAGCTCTTCAAGATTCTCTGATATCACTACCCCAACCCCGACAACAATCACCACCACAGCCACCATCATCACCACGACCACCAAGCTACAGCTGCACAGACAAGGCGGTGCCTACCTGGGGTGGGGTGTTGGCCAACTTCGTGGCGGCAGCAGCCAGTCCACTCTCCACCGCCTGCTTCATCACACCCACACGGTGTGGCCTTTCGGTCTTTGCCTCTCCCACTGCCACTCGTGCTGGAGACAGATATGGAATACATGTTAGAAATGGATGTAGGCATTCAGACCTGCCAACCCACCATCATACCAAAGAGTAGCATCCAGAGCTATATGGAGTAGCATTGAAGGAATAGGCGTAGCGGGGGTGGGGGGTGGGGAGAGATAAGGCTGTGAGGTTGGCGTGATAAGCTGACCCGGTGGAGTGAAAGCGGGGGGGGGGGGGGGGGGGGGGGGGGAGAGAAGAGATAAGGCTGTGAAGGCGGCGTGATAAGCTGCGCTGGCGGCGTGAAAGCGGGGGGGGGGGGGGGGGGGGATTCTCCATCGCGGTCAAAAGTTCAAGCACGCAGGAAAAAGCGTAGTTTTTATGGACAAGCGTAGCAGCGTAGCAGGCATGTCGAAAGCGTAGCATGCTACGCCTAAAGCGTAGCATTTGGCAGGTCTGGGCATTGGTCATGGGCAATGGCAGACTGGGAGCAAATAATTGAAACACACCTATTTCCCATCATTGAATCTGACACCCAACTCTGCCAGAACAATGACAAAACAACTTCACATGCAAGCAATAGTATTCAATAAAATCTTGCGAATTATACACATGTCAAAAGAAAAGACATACTAATAGTAATACTGAAAACAACAACAACAAATGGAGAACTTGAAAGTTGAATACAATATTACAAATTAATGGCCTTGACTGTACATATGGGGGCAAAAGAGTAATAATGATGATGATAACAATATTAAACAATAATGGTGGAGGAGGAGGAGGAGGGCGATGGGGGTGGGGGTGGGGTGGGGTGAGGGGTGGGGGAGAAGAGGAGGATAAGGTGGAGGAGGAGGAGGAGGGGAAGAGGGAGGAGGAAGGGGAGGGGGAGGAGGAGGTGGAGGAGGAGGAGAAGGAGGAGGAGGAGGGGGAGGGGGAGGAGGAGGGGGAGGAGGAGGAGGGAGAGGAGGAGGGGGAGGGGGAGGAGGGGGAGGAGGAGGAGGGGGGGGGAGGAGGGAGAGGAGGAGGGGAGGAGGAGGGGAGGAGGAGGAGGAGGGGGAGGGGGAGGGCAAGGAAGGGGAGGAGGAGGGCAAGGAAGGGGAGGAGGAAGGAAGGGAAGAAAAAAGGAAGGAAGAAAGAAGGAAGGAAGAAGGAAGGAAGAAGGAAGGAAGGAAGGAAGGAAGGAAGAAGGAAGGAAGGAAGGAAGGAAAAAGAAATGCAAGGGCAAAGCCCATACGACTCACATGCTTGACCTTGACCTTTACATGACCTTGACCTTCAGGTGACCTTGACCTTCTTGTGACCTTCAAGGTCAAGGTCAAACAACTAAACCTAGCAATGACATCATACACTAAGAACTGCTTTACACATTTTTCCTATCAAAATACATGTGACCTTGACCCAAGGTCAAGGTCATCCAAGGTCATGCAACATAAAGCTGTTAATTCAAGACATAGGAAGCACAATGGTGCTTATTGGCACTTTCTACCATGAGATATGGTCACTTTTAGTGGTTCACTACCCCATTTTGGTCACATTTCATAAGGGTCAAAGTGACCTTGACCTTGATGATATGTGACCAAATGTATCTCATGATGAAAGTATAACATGTGTACAACAATGTTATGAAGTTTGGAAGAGTTATCTTCCATAGTTCAGGGTCAAGGTCACTTCAACATATGTATACAATCCAACTCTAAAGAGTTCCTGTGACCTTGACCTTAAAGCAAGGTCAAGTCACTATGTGTTTTTTGACGCCTTGTCATCCTACACCATCATGCCAAATTGGGTGTTGATAGACTTAATAGTCTCCGAGAAAAATCCAACGTTAAAGTTTTTTACGGATTACAGGACGCCCGGATGCCCGGTCTGCCCGGACGCCCAGACGGACGACACGGGTGACCTAGTATTAAAGTATAACATGTGTTCTACAATGTTATGAAGTTTGGAAGAGTTATCTTCCATAGTTCAGGGTCAAGGTCACTTCAAAATATGTATACAATCAAACTTTAAAGAGCTCCTGTGACCTTGACCTTGAAGCAAGGTCAATCAAACTGGTATCAAAAGATAGGGATTACTTTGCCCTATACACCATATATAGGTCAGGTATCCAATCTCAAAAACTTCAGAGAAATTTGGGAAAATGTGAAAAATGACTGTTTTTTAACAACATTTATGGCCCCTGCGACCTTGACCTTGAAGCAAGGTCAATTCACTGTGTATGTTTTTTGACGCCTTGTCATCATACACCATCATGCCAAATTGGGTGTTGATAGACTTGATAGTCTCCGAGAAAAATCCAACGTTAAAGTTTTTCACGGACGCCCGGACAGACGCCCGGACGGACGACACAGGTGAGTACATAGACTCACTTTTGCTTCGCATGTGAGTCAAAAATGAGATGACAAATGAGTAGCAGCATAGAAGTCACATGTGCTGTGGGTGTCAAATAAAGAGGGCATCTATAACTATCTCACACAGGTGAAGAGATTATTACAATTAACAATACTTGAGCCATGGGCTGAATAACTGACAATTCCCACTCCAACATCTGTTCCGCAAAGTACATGCAGAGTTTAATTACCTTTAGGGTTCCAGTTGTCATCTTTCTGGGGCTTCTTCCTTGACTTGAACTCAAAGGGATCATCTTCCATGTCCAAAGAGGGGTACACTGAAACCAAAGACAGCATCTCTCAACACCACATCACTTGGAGGGATCGTCTTCCATGTCCAAAGAGGGGTACACTAAAACCAAAGACAGCATCTCTCAACACCACATCACTTGGAGGGATCGTCTTCCATGTCCAAAGAGGGGTACACTGAAACCAAAGACAGCATCTCTCAACACCACATCACTTGGAGGGATCGTCTTCCATGTCCAAAGAGGGGTACACTGAAACCAAAGACAGCATCTCTCAACACCACATCACTTGGAGGGATCGTCTTCCATGTCCAAAGAGGGGTACACTGAAACCAAAGACAGCATCTCTCAACACCACATCACTTGGAGGGATCGTCTTCCATGTCCAAAGAGGGGTACACTGAAACCAAAGACAGCATCTCTCAACATCACATCACTTGGAGGCTGCCTGGCAATTCCTGTGGATGGAGCAACTCATCTTTTCATAACTTTTGTCAGTGCTGACTTTCGTTTGCATGCACTGTAGGCAAGTTATAAACATTGTATTTGCTAGGTTTCGTATCAGTGTTGTATTAACAAGAATTGCTACATGGCAAGCGTGCCCTCCAGGTTAAAGCACTTGTCTCAGGTGAAGTTACATTCAATGCTTAAGTCCTGTAAGTGTAAGTCATTCAGGTGTTTCATTCCCCAGTCCTGCAAGGATTATGCAATTTGTAGAGAAAATCAGCCAAGGAACAGCTACATGGGGTGGATGGCTATGGGCGGTACAGGATTGAGCAGGATGGGTGGTAATGGGCGGTACAGGATTGAGCGAGCAGGATGGGCGGTACAGGATTGAGCAAGCAGGATGGGCGGTAATGAGCGGTACAGGATTGAGCAAGCAGGATGGGCGGTAATGAGCGGTACAGGATTGAGCGAGCAGGATGGGTGGTAATGGGCGGTACAGGATTGAGCAAGCAGGATGGGCGGTAATGGGCGGTACAGGATTGAGCGAGCAGGATGGGCGGTACACAATCTTAAGAGTAAATTTCTTGGATAAAAAATCTGACAGGATTAAATGGATGCAGCTGTGAAAAACTACTATTGAACCTGCTTCAGCATTCAATTCATGCAACCACACACACACACACATGCATGCATGCATGCACACACACACAAACACACACACACACACAGACCAAAGCATGCACACACATACAAATGATACATGCACATATACACACACATAGACACAAACACACAGATACACACACACAGATACACACACACACACATAGGCACATATGGTCAAGAGTATGCAGGTGCCGACTACGCCGATTTCACTACCCTACCTCAAAACAGAGCCTCTTTCTCCTCACACTGTCAACTCACACAATCCAAACTTGTTTCCTGTTGTTGACAAAAGATCGATGTTTCTGCACATGTGTTTGATGCTCAATAAATCTTCTTCAACTTTGATGTTTTCATGTTTTGCGCGAAAGATTGAAAGCTATCAGTGAGAGAAAGTGTGACATTGTGTAAAGTGGAGAAGACGAATGCTAACCTCTAAGGTTTTATTTCATTTCTTCTTGACCTAGGAGCAAAAATATCATTAATACTTGGATGTTGAAGCTGCAAAAAAGTTTTTGTGTTGAATAGTTTATCTTTTGTGGCTCTTTTTCTGAATGAGTGGTGGTGTCAAGTTAAGATGAGACTCCAAACTGTCTTCTTCAAATACAACTAAACTAAAGATTACATTCAGTTTTTCTTTTCTGTACAGTTTATACATCACCTAATGCATCATATTTATGGGAAATGAAGAGTGTATCATTACTGTATCAGAAAGTTTATTTTGAAATATTTGTGTCACACCAATACTCAGCACCTCTGTACTCTTGACCATTTACACACACATAGACACAAACACACAGATACACACACACACACATATACACACACACACACACACTCACACACACACACACACACACACACACACACACTTTAGATCTTTAGATACTCTTTAGATACATTAAGACAATTGTCAGTACAGCCAAGTCCCTTTCTCTTACCAAACTCATCATCTCTGTAGCAGTTAGCCATGAGTTTCTCCTCCTCATCGCTGTCCTGACAGCCTGCTTGCCCCTCACTCTGCTGGTTGGCAGCCATGGCGGTGAGCGAGGGAAGGAATGGTGCTCGGTTCATGGACAGCAAACCCTGGATTGCAAAAGACCTGCAAAGAGAGAGAGAGAGAGACATGGCATAGCACTGCAAGGCCATCTATCCAACTGCTGCCTCTGCGTGCTCAGGAGTTGGCGCTGCCAATGACAAGAACACATGTATTTTTGCATGAGAAAGGCAAACAGCTGCTGAAAACTGAGACTGATGTCTATGGAATGGAAGCAGGATTGTACACTCTCATCAAGATGGCAGTGGAATGCAATGCGTTCAGCACACAGGGACACAGAGCACAGCAGTCGTTACTGCCATCAATGAGAAACTTCTTGGTGCGAATTCAAGAAAGCCTGGAAGTTCTGAGCTGGAGGAGGACAACTCTTGGCAAAGCACAATACTTCAAACAGTATGGAAGCATAGGAAGCTCTTTGTCTTTCTTGGCAAAGCACAATACTTCAAACAGTATGGAAGCATAGGAAGCTCTTTGTCTTTCTTGACAAAGCAATAAAGGCATTCAACATTTCACTGAGACAGAAATCAGTTGTACATTGCAGAAAATCTTCTTTCAGCTCAGCCAATATTATCTTTCTGAAAACTCAAAGTCTACATTTAGCAGCACCACATTTCTATGCATGAACATATTTTCTTGCAACAGCTACAGAAACAATCTTCAGAGCACAAGACAATAATAGCAAAATACCTTGTGGCATTCTGGAGCATGAATTTAAAACACAGGTTACCATCTGTGCAATAGACAGGCTTTACAGAAAGATGGGGAAAGACATCTCAATCGTCCAAGATCATCAAAGAAAGACTGTCCAGAGCAAATCATCATCATGACTCTCCATCAGATGCTCTGTTTCACACAAGAACATTCACAAATGCACATGCATGCATGCACACACATGAATACTCGCATGTGTGTGCTTGCACACAATGATCACACACATACACATTTGTGTACTCGCAGATGTGCATGTAAGTGTGTGTGTACACACACACACACACACACACATGCCCTTTCCATGCTCTCATGTCTTCATCAGCCTTTGCAGCAGGAAGATCATTCCCACTTATTCAGAGCTTAGCGTGAAACCCTCCTACAGGTTGTTCTTAACCGGGCAAAAACTCCGCACATGAATCAGGTTTGAAGTGGACAAGCTCTGGCCAGACACACAAATTGCCATATTTTCCTCAGCTCACATGCAAAATGCTCATTTTGAGGATTACTGATGCACAAGCAAAGAAACTGTAACTAAATAATAGTATTAATTTCTCAAAGCATTACATCAGAACTAGTAACTCATTAGTTGGGCCACAGAGTTAAACGATACTACGTGGCCTCTCATGTAACTGTATGGTTTGGGCAGACAACTCCCTGCAGGTGATCCTTTCGTACTCTCTGGACAAGTTTGCTATCGGAGTGTTCACCCAGTTGAGAATGGCCTCAACAGTGACTGAAATGGAAAGCCTTAACTCCAGCTTCTTCCAGTTAACTTAATCCCATATACTCCTACCATGGAGACTTGAGAACTTGTTAACCTTAAAACAGTTACTCTCTTGAAAGACCAAGAACTTGACGCATGTCAATGAATGAAGTCTAAAACATGTCTGATGAAGTTTCCAAATGCAAACACCAGCCTTGGCCATTGAATCAGAACAAGGAGCAAAGACATCCTATTAAAATGCTGCTTTTTACACTGCCAAAGAGAAATCTGCAGAAATCAGCCTAAAGGGTTAATACATAAACTTCCAAAAGTGCTCGTGAACAGCAGGACACAGAAAGAAATGAGAGTGGCAGCAACCAACAGTGTGAGACACCATTAGCTGCAGGGCAATGACAGCAGTTTACAGATCTGGAGAGAGCCAACAGCCCCAGTGCAACACAGCAAAAGAGCAGAGTGCATTTCACAGCATTTGTCATGATGATTAATGTAAATCTGAGTTCACAGTGTATAACTTTTTCTCCTAGCACTCGGGCCCATCAGAAATGTGCAGACCTGCCCATTAAGTAATCAGTGTGCAGCACCTGCAACTTGAAGAGAGCAACACCAGCAGGTCCATACCTTAGCAGCCATCTCCATGTTTCACATCATGAGAGCACATCAGATTCAACACGACTGAACACCTCAATGCACACAAACATAGCAAACACGCTGTGGACTTTGGGAAGACCTCAAGCTAAAAACAAGGAAAGAAAATAGATGGAGAAATAACTAGCGATAACTTTGTTAGTTGGCAAACTACAATCATTAAGCTGATTAGCAAAAAAGATATGCAAGTGTTCTTCATCAACTCTGACCAGTATCCATGTATTCAAACAAATGAACCACACAAAATCCTCAAGTCATGACAAATAAGATTAAGGAAGTTCAATTTGAAGAAAACACATTGTCTTTAGAAATTACTTAATAGTCTTGGCTCTTAACAATTCAGTTCATCAGCAGAGAGCATGACCATGGAAGCAAATCTGTTCACTTATATTTTGCAGTAGAAGCTGTAACATACACAGGAGATTCTTGTGAGTAATTTCAAACTGGCTCTCCTCCAGGGTGACCAGAAAGGAGACTGGCAGATGCAAACAAACAACATGAGTGAACACAGACAGACAGTGAAACTCAGGAACAGGACCCACTGATAGGAGGAGACCTTTGCAGACACACGTGAAGTTGGACTGAATTTTCAGAAGTTCTATTGGACAATCGAAACAACTGTTTCCACTAATACTGGATCAAAATAACAGCAATGCTCTTACAAAGCCCTTGCAAGTCTGAACTACAAAACATGAGACAGTTGATTGAACACCTGGTACTGTTTTGAGACAAAGTTACCGATGGCAATGCAGCAATAAAATCAAGATCTACCTTGGCTTTCCTGAATGGCTGACCTCTGATGGAAGAACAGTCCAATTATCCCATTTCAACAAGAACAATACATGGGCATAAATCTGTTCATTTGACAAATCACCACCAGCACTGATTCGGTCACTCCTGAGTCATCATCACATCAGAATTTGCTGACTGCCCATGTCCTTCCAGCCCAGAGAATAATGGTTATTTCATGACACCAGTCCTTCCAACAATCCAACATTCTGCAGTAGTCAACAAGCTTTACTCTTCACAGGATGCAGTCTTCTACTTTCAATCTTGCCTCACCCGATGGGACAAACATTCCTCTGATCAAAACCAGACAAATTCTTTAGAAGCCAATTTTTAAAAATTTAAGGGGAAAAAAGGGGGGGGGGGGGGGGGGGGGGGGGGAGAGGAAAAAAGAAAAAAAAGACAGAAGAAATTACTCTGAAAAGGGCAACCAAACTACTGCTGCTGATTGGAGAAAAGCAAAGGTAACAAAGAAATAGAAGAAAAAAATGTTAAAAAAAGAAAATTGACAAGCATCAAGGATCCAAGTGCAACACATGGTCAGAACTGCCTGATGCCTCTCATACAGCTGAAATCTGTGGCTGCTGGGTTTCGGGGGGCTACTCCACTCCATAAAATGAGGTGCCCAAGGTTTAATGAGAGAGGAAAAGAACAACAAACTCCCAATTGGACAAAAAAGTTTTATGAACATTAGAAGAAAGAAAAAACGGCACTGCAAAGATTGCCAGCCTTCCTTCTGCAAACCAGGAAGCCGTGAAGAAACCCATTGAGACTGAAACTACTGATAAACCACTCGAGACTAACACCAGGCTTGGTCTGCTTGATAACCGAGCCCAACAAACATGTCACATCTAGCCTATTTCTCAGCTGCTGCCGCTCAGAACATGACAACCAGGGAAAACTACAGAACAGGATCACGGGCAACAGTCGTACTCACAATCAACATCGAGACAGAGTTCCAACTAATACTGAGACAGGCTGGCATGTTCTTTGCGTGCAAAAGTTGCCAATGTATTGCTACAAAACACGTCTACTTACCTCTCTTGATCAATGATTTGGCTGAAGAGTACAATGGGAAAAAGGATGTCACTTGGGTTTGGACCTTCATAGAGGCTTTCAATAACTATAGACATACAAAAAGGAGTGTGCCCATTTAACCCTTTCATGTTCAGTCAGTTAAAAGTCAGTGCACCTGCCATGTATTTAATCAGACCAGTAAAAGTAGGGTAGTTTGACATGTGTTTCCCATCAAACTAGGATAAGCATGGGAATGGTCAGTGTGCTTCCATTATGAAATTTGAATTTGTGATCACTTTACTGATTTCGGATGATGGGAACCAGACACATTTGTCTCCAGACAGCTTGCACTGGTGACACTCAGTTCACTCTCAATTCTAGCAGCCTATCTTGGTTACCTCATCTGAACACAAGAGGGTTAAATTTGCTCATAGGCTATCCATGCTCAAAGTGCAGCTTTTTATTACCCTTTTCCAAGCACTGGGTGTGTGCGGAATAATTCTTAGTGTATAAACATGAAAACAAAAACTGCAATATGTTGATCATCATTCAGTTCCTGTATTAGAAAATTTAACGAAGTAAGTTTTAGAGACATACTATGCAAAAGACAATGACATACACAAGATGCTTTGCACCCAAACAAACCAAAATTATACAAAAGCAGTTATGTATTTCCACAGTTACCCTATTTCCACTCTGAAATAAAGGATGTGATTGTTGTGAAAACTGGCTGGTTCTCTTCTCCTATACAAACATGCCTGCTCAAAACTGACATCCCACATGTGATGGAAGGGATAATCCGGCTCCACCAATCTAGTCAAAAACCCAAAGTGAATATTTTGTAGAGCCTTTGGGGAATTTGAATTTGCCATCAGTCCACCTCTGTGAGCAACAATTGATTCCAGACACGACTGAACAATCTCAGATTGTTTTACAGCCATGTCAGTGAGATAAAACTTTTATAAACAATGACAGTGCTACATGTTCCATTTAAACACACCCCAATGGCTATTAAATCTTCTGTATCTACACTAGTTCAACAAGCTGCTGCTACACAGCCTTTCCCAGATGGAACCCACAGAAGAGAAATCAGACACTTTTCTTAATCTTCTTCAACAGATCAACTACAGGCAGTCCTATGCAAAAAAACAACAACAACAACCATCCCTGCTAGCCTTTCCATCACATAATTCAGGTTGGGTTCTAAAACAGGACTATTTTCAATCAAAATTCAAATCTGAGCTTCACCGTGAACACATTTGAAATGTAACCAAGGATTCCTCCCAACTACAGAGATCCTGCCAACTCACTCGTCATCTTTGAATTCCGTCTCTGCATCGTAGCCCGAGGCGTGAAGGATGTCGGCGATGCTGCCGTTGAGGCCACCGCGGATGGTGGGAAGGTTGCGGCGCTGGGCCTGCTGCTCCAGAGGTGCCATGTCACTCATGTCAAAGCCTTCCTGCGACCCCGGCAGCAGCCCCTGGGCCCCGACCCCCTCACCAGCCAGCTGTGCCCCCTGGGATGGGCCAGCCTTCTCCTCCACTGCAAGGAAGCAAAAAGGTGCGAAAGGTTTCTAAGAGCAACACAGATCATGAAAATGCAGTAGCAAAATTCTGCCTAGAAGGAAGTAGGGAGTTAGACATCAGCTCATCTCGAAAGCATGAAAAGAAAACTGGCTCATTTGTCTGAATTCTCTCTCCTGGTCACTAAGATTTTATACAGATGTTACAACTATTTAGTAATCAATGAAATATACATCAACACTGAGCAATGATCAAACACTTAACAGGTGCAAGGTGTCAAAATGCAATCCATTGTATCTTCATATCCCATGCATTCAAAGTGGTAATTTTCTTCAATACCAAAAAGAGTGGAGAAAATGCGTCCACCTCACTTAAGCATCATCTAAAATGGCCATATGTTTTAGCAGAACAGAAATGCCAGGAGGAAGGGACAACAAATGGTGCACAAGGAATGCAGCAATAACAGATTCCATACACTGGAACAGTCTTCCATTCTGTCACAGAACGCATTCTCCATCCATACATTGTCTCATGCCATCCCAGTGCCTCACCTGCTTTCTTCGAGAGGCGAATCTTGAGGCCAGGCTTTTCCTCAGCACCATGCTTGCCTCGGGCATTCTTCCTCTTGGACTGGGGGTTTTCATCCACCACCAGCTGATCCCCCTCACTGTCCGACCCTGTCTTCACGTCCCCCAGTCTTTGGAATTTGCCTGGCGGGGGGCCTGGAATCTTGTCACTGCAACATTCAAACAGTGTTTGGCACCACACAGAACCAGCTCCAGGTGCTGCCACCACCAGTCCAGGCTAAGATATGAAGTTATAAACTGCACGAAAGTTTCGTGATACGACAAAATGATAAGCAGTGGTAATGGTCCCTTTGTCATTGTATCCTCATTGATTCATAATCTATACCTTACAGGCCAAGAGTAGGCAAATTTATGAACATACATTTCAACATTCTCAAACAACAATGCATCATCAACTTTTAAGACATGTATCTACATTCTTTCAGAACTGTCATTCAGAAAAAGTTCACACAGTGTACAATTCTATCTTGGCAATTAGAAAACAAAGAAATCAAGTATTAGAAAAACTACATTCTTCAGGAGATGTTGAAGGGTCCCAACAAAAGTTTACACACCTAAGAGTGGGAGAAGAACAGGGAGAAAGCCAGTCTATGGTTAGAACTGAACCCCCCACTAACACTCAGTTTTTATTTGTGCCATCATTCAGACAAGGAGCGTACTTGTATGGTCAGGCTTCTCAATAACTCTCAATGATACATCTGCTGAGCACATAAAGGCTGCACTCTTGTGGCTACTTAGAAGTCCCTGAACACACTTAAGATGGTTAGTTACACAATTACGACATTGACGACAAAATGACACTACCATAGTGATGATCATGATCAAAGGAGACACCCAAACCCTCAACCCCAACTCACTTGACGATCTTTCCATTGGAGATGTTCAGCTTGAGATGGCTCTTGGGCTTCTCCTCCTCCGGGGCACCAGCCTCCACCTCAATCTTGGGGCCCTGCTTCAGCCCCTTCAGCTTGATCTTGGGGGCACGCTTGGAGCCCT
>JAWQFJ010002878.1:45000-60617 GCA_034096865.1 Theodoxus fluviatilis
AAGTTCTAATTCTTTTCATTATATTTTACAGCAGATTGATTGGAAATCTGTCTACTTTCTTCATCAGCATATTTCATGGTTTGAAGACTATGCATTGCTGAGAGCCAGTCAATGAAATTGAGGAAGGAGAAACTAGGGTTGGTTGAGACTGATTACCTGATGAGACTAACATTCTCTGTAGTGAAGACAACTGCCACTGAAAGGACAAAGTCCGGTTTTCTCCTCTAGGAAATTGACTTTTGCCCGCCTCTGTATTTTGTCTTTGTCTCCATCTCAGTAGCGTAGAAAAAGAAATGATGGAGAAAAATTGATATATGCATTTTTTCTTCTTACAAGATTGGACTCATAATCACTTTGTACATTCTCATGAGGGAGACTGACAGTGTGGATAGTTTCTAAATTAAAAACTATGATCCGTTTGTACATTTTGGGGGGAGACAGATGCATTGCATCTGTGATTTTGGAAGTCGCTTGGCTCAATGAAGTCAACACAATGTTAAACATGTTCAGGCATGCTTCGCCATTGATTACGCAAGTGTCAAACAGGGTATTTTTGGGGGGTGTCACCTCACTAGTGACTGCTGAGTCATTTTTCATATTGTGTATTCATTGTAGAGTTTTGCACTACAGTTCATGCATAAATGAGTGTCGTTTTAGTCAGTTTGAGGCTTTGGATGCATTTTATCCCAAAAGAAGGCCATGATGGATGGATGGAGTTTTATGGCCTATCAGACTTGTAGGCTATGTAAGGCCATTAAGCACGAAAATCACTAGAGCAGTTTAAAGTAAACTTAATCCAGTCACGGTGTCCCTAGTTATTCGCTTCTTACAAATCGCGTAGAGAGACGCGGTGAGTCAATTCTTACCCCGAACCCACAGAGGGAAGAAGGCCAAGATATTAGTGCTTGCGTCAAGTTTTCTTTGCAGTGTCTTGAAAGTGGAGTGGAACAAAACGTGGTTTTCCGTAGAATGGAAATCTCTGCATAAGATTCAGGAGAAGGTTGTTTCCAATTGCCTAACTTGGAGGCGATGACACTGTCAGGAAACATGCGACGTAACAGCTCGTTCATGCCTTTGGTACTGGAGAATGAGAAGTGGGAGGTGACCATTTTCAAAGTCCACAAAATTTCTGCTTTTAGTGTGTCCTCTGTTGTCACGAAAGTGTCAATCCCAGTAGATCTAGTGCCACTGCCAATAGGTGCAGGCCTAGTTTCGACCGGCGTAGCAGCGCTAGCTGGTACCATCACCTTTGAAGCACTCTCAGCATTTTTTGCAGCGTGAACAAAATCAGATATTTGAGTTTGAGTTCTGCTCTTTTCTTCTTAGTGTTTTTTAGCACGCGCCTGGTGCGCGATACCTTTCATGTGGCTTTTCAAGGCTGCCTCTCCCATGTTGGACACATCAAACTCTTTTTCACAAAATCGGCACTTTGCCATCCCATTCAGTTTCACTCGCATGACCCACTCACGGTATTTTTCGTCTCGTGTCAAGTGTCTTGAAATCGACACTTTCCAGGCATGATGATAATCTCAAAGAAACACTGCACCACAAACAAAACAAGCTCTTTTCACTTTCTTCTCGTTTGAACCAACTGACCCGACCGGCGTGAAAATTAAACCAGGTCACCTAGCCAAAGAACCAATCAGGAAGCAGAAGACAAACAAGCCTTCAAAATTAACCAATGGGATGTAAGGGCACGTTTTCCTGTCGTTCGCAGTGTGTAAAAATAGACAGAGTATCGCGCAAAGCACAGCCTAGAAAACTTTTTTTTTCATTTATTAAATTCCATGACTTTCCATGACTTAAATTGAAATTCCATGATTTTTCAGGCCTGGAAAATGAAAAATCAAATTCCATGACTTTCCAGGTTTTCCATGACCTGTACGAACCCTGTGGATCAAAGCGAGAGAACTGACCAATGATTTCCACAGACTTGAAACAGCAATTTGTTCATGAACAGCTCTTGGTTAAGAATGCATCAATACCTTACAAAAGGTACGAATTCAGCAGGTGCCAACACAGACACAAAGACTTTTTAGCAACTGCCTTCAAGTGGCATTCTCCAAAATTTCAGCCAAAGAAAACTTGATGTGCTCTACTGCCTAGCAGCGTGACATACTCACCGACATGGTTCTCAACATCCTGAATGGTGAAGGTGGGTGGAGGCACTTGTAAGTTCAACCCGTCTTTCTTTTCCACCCGGATGGGTCTGTCAAAGCCATACTGCTCAATGTAGTCCATGGTGAGCTCACTACCATGCAGGGTGACAACCAAATCTTCACCACTGAAATGAAGATTACAAGGGCATGTGTGACTACACTGGCTGTAACTGGTATGCAAAAGGATCCCAAGCATGATACACAGCTGCTCAAAATTTTTATATATCAATGATAGTGAGATGGAATGACAGCCTCTTTGCGCATCAAAGACAATCTGGATTAGTTGACACACAGGCAAATGTCTGAGACACATGACACCAACAACTGCTGCAGAGAAATACATCAGACATGCTATGAATCTTTCGTACTTTCCTTAGTACTGTACTCCTCAGGTTCAGACTATTCTGAAGTCTCAGTCTCTCCTGCACACTAAAGCATAGAAATGCTGAGGGCTTTGGGGGGAAGAGAGGTCACTGCCAGCAGATATGACCATGGAGATCCAAAAGGTCGGGACTTTTCTGTTCCACATAGCTAACCTGATGCTTTTGTACTAACTTACCTGGGGAAGGTCCTGGTTTTCAACTCCTTGATGAATACCACGGTTCCTGTTTGCACTGCCTGCAGCAACAAACACTTGCATTAATAAAACAAGAAGGGCAAAGCCCATACGACTCACATGCTTGACCTTGACCTTTATATGACCTTGACCTTCAGGTGACCTTCAAGGTCAAGGTCAAACAACTAAACCTACCAATGACATCATACACAAAGAAATGCTTTACACATTTTTCCTACCAAAATACATGTGACCTTGACCCAAGGTCAAGGTCATCCAAGGTCATGCAACACAAAGCTGTTAATTCAAGACATAGGAAGCACAATGGTGCTTATTGGCACTTTCTACCATGAGATATAGTCACTTTTAGTGGTTCACTACCCCATTTTGGTCACATTTCATAAGGGTCAAAGTGACCTTGACCTTGATGATATGTGAACAAATGTGTCTCATGATGAAAGTATAACATGTGCCCCACATAATTATTAAGTTTGAAACAGTTATCTTCCATAGTTCAGGGTCAAGGTCACTTCAAAATATGTATACAATCCAACTTTGAAGAGCTCCTGTGACCTTGACCTTGAAGCAAGGTCAACCAAACTGGTATCAAAAGATAGGGCTTGCTTTGACCTATATACCACTTGTAGCTAAGGTCGCCATTCTCAATAACGTGGGAGAAAATTGGGAAAATGTGAAAAATGACTGTTTTTGAGACCACATTTATGGCTCCTGTGACCTTGACCTTGAAGCAAGGTCAAGTCACTGTGTATGTTTTTTGAGGCCTTGTCATCATACACCATCATGCCACATTTGGTGTTGATAGACTTAATAGTCTCCGAGTAAAATCCAACGTTTAAGTTTTTAACGCCCGGACAGACGGACGCCCGGACGGACGGACGACACGGCTGAGTACATAGACTCACTTTTGCTTCGCATGTGAGTCAATAAAAAGCAGCCAGGTTAGGGAGATGGATCAACAAGATCACTTCTGTCAAAACATTAAAAACAAGAAGGGCAAAGCCCATACGACTCACATGCTTGACCTTGACCTTTATATGACCTTGACCTTCAGATGACCTTCAAGGTCAAGGTCAAACAACTAAACCTACCAATGACATCATACACAAAGAAATGCTTTACACATTTTTCCTACCAAAATACATGTGACCTTGACCCAAGGTCAAGGTCATCCAAGGTCATGCAACACAAAGCTGTTAATTCAAGACATAGGAAGCACAATGGTGCTTATTGGCACTTTCTACCATGAGATATAGTCACTTTTAGTGGTTCACTACCCCATTTTGGTCACATTTCATAAGGGTCAAAGTGACCTTGACCTTGATGATATGTGAACAAATGTGTCTCATGATGAAAGTATAACATGTGCCCCACATAATTATTAAGTTTGAAACAGTTATCTTCCATAGTTCAGGGTCAAGGTCACTTCAAAATATGTATACAATCCAACTTTGAAGAGCTCCTGTGACCTTGACCTTGAAGCAAGGTCAACCAAACTGGTATCAAAAGATAGGGCTTGCTTTGACCTATATACCACTTGTAGCTAAGGTCGCCATTCTCAATAACGTGGGAGAAAATTGGGAAAATGTGAAAAATGACTGTTTTTGAGACCACATTTATGGCTCCTGTGACCTTGACCTTGAAGCAAGGTCAAGTCACTGTGTATGTTTTTTGAGGCCTTGTCATCATACACCATCATGCCACATTTGGTGTTGATAGACTTAATAGTCTCCGAGAAAAATCCAACGTTTAAGTTTATTACGCCCGGACGGACGGACGGACGCCCGGACGGACGCCCGGACGGACGGACGGACGACACGGCTCAGTACATAGACTCACTTTTGCTTCGCATGTGAGTCAACAATAACCATTGCTCATTAAATATTTGGGGGGTGAATGATAAAACAGCATTAAACATATTGGTAAAAAATATATGTAACAACCACAGTTGTGTCAAAATACAAGAAGCAACAAACATCAATTGCATTAAAACAATAACAATAACAAAAACAATAACAAAAACAAAGCAGCAAATATCCTGGTGGCTCCAGCCAGTCCGAGTTTTATTCCAAATAACACGAGATGGTCAGGCCATGGCAACAGCCCTTTCGATAAATCAAGATTTATTCATAACTGATGATAAACAAAGAAATGTGTTGTGGTAAAAACTTTCAGTTGAGAAATAAACCTACATTATTATTATTGTTATTATTAATATTATTATTATTATTATTATTATTATTATATATTAAACGGTATTTCCTCACACACAACATTCACCCCCCACCCACTCCTCCAGGTTCCCTTGCAGCTGAAGTTAGGCTTACAGCAGATTTTAACTTATGGCATGTTTCCTCTGTCTGTCTGTCTGTCTGTCCTTTTGTCTGTCTGTCCTTTTGTCTGTCTGTCTGTCTGTCTGTCTGTCTGTCTGTCTGTCTGTCTGTCTGTCTGTCTGTCTGTCTGTCTGTCTGTCTGTCTGTCTATTTGTCTGTCTATCCTTTGTCTGTCTGTCTGTCTGTCTGTCTGTCTGTCTGTCTGTCTGTCTGTCTGTCTGTCTGTTCTTTTGTCTGTCTGTCTGTCCTTTTGTCTGTCTGTCTGTCTGTCTGTCAGTCTGTCTGTCCTTTTGTCTGTCTGTCCTTTTGTCTGTCTGTCTGTCTGTCTGTCTGTCTGTCTGTCTGTCTGTCTGTCTGTCTGTCTGTCTGTCTGTCTATTTGTCTGTCTATCCTTTGTCTGTCTGTCTGTCTGTCTGTCTGTCTGTCTGTCTGTCTGTCTGTCTGTCTGTCTGTCTGTTCTTTTGTCTGTCTGTCCTTTTGTCTGTCTGTCTGTCTGTCTGTCTGTCTGTCTGTCTGTCTGTCAGTCTGTCTGTCTGTCTGTCTGTCTGTCTGTCTCTCTCACACACACACACACATCTCTGCTTTCTTTCTCTATTTACCTTTGAGTCGGTGGCATCCTCTGAGTAGTCATGCCTGTGAAGATTTTTCACTTGTTTTACTGCAATGAAAAAGAAAATGTTAAACCAAGGCTTCTAAACACTGCAGGCAGCTGTATGCAAAAACAACAACAAAATCATGATGATGTCATAAAGCTACTTTTTTGTTACTAATAATCTCTGAGGGATATCATCTCAATTCAGATTAAAAACTTAAGCAGCTGACAGTTACATTGAAATTATAAGTTAAAATACAGCTAATATGAGATGTGTCAGAATCAGATACTTCACAAAGTTCTCCAGAACAGATATCCTTAATGACTTTGTCTTACTAAGTTACTCTAACAACAAAACTATAATTATTGCTCTAATCATAACTCTGATGGTTACAAGTGTATTTGACTTACTCCTAACAGATTCATGAAAAACAGATGATTTCTTGGTTACAATTTCAACTAAAAGAATGGTGCTCTCCTGATCCAAATGAATGTCCCAAGCCATAACAATAACATGGTTATTTCTTCTTTTTCTTCTTCAAATATTTAAAAAAAAAACGGAAAACATTTACGAGTTTTACTTGTAGTTTAGTAAGGTGTGCAATGTAATGTAACATTATAGAGAACAAGTAATCAATTATAACCAATGAGATGTCATATATTCTTACTTATACTACAACTATTCTAAGAAAATCACGCTGAAATTTCAGGTTTTAATGTCAAGATATTCACCCCAGGTCTCATCATTTCTATGCTAATAAACAAGAGAAAATGTAAAAATTACATCGTTTGTCAGTGTGCCATTGATTAGCTGAGTAGTTACAACACTTCAAGACAACTGCAGGTGTGTGTGTGTGTGTGTGTGCGAGTATGTGTGTGTGTGTGTGTGTGTGTGTGTGTGTGCAAGTGTGTGTGTGTGTGTGTGCATGCGTGCGTGCATGAGTAAGCGAGCGAGCGTGTGTGAGTGTGTGTGAGTGTGTGTGTGTGTGTGTTTGTGTGTGTTTGTGTGTGTGTGTGTGTGTTTGTGTGTGTATGTGTGTGCGCGCTCGCGTGCAAGGAAGCCTCATCCATATGGCAAACAATGTAGAAACATTATAACTCTAGTTGCAGAAAATTTGGGGTGGTAATCTCCAGATGGGGTTGGAATAATGATGATAGGCAGTGGCATTTGAAGGGCGGAGGGCACAGATAATTGTTGCAAGGTTGGAGAAGAAAGAGGCACCAAGAAGACAGAGAGGGAGGACATGCAGTGGTACTCACAGATGAGAGGCCCATGCTTGAGTTGGCAGTTCGGGCAGTGGTAGAGCTCAATGTCAGCAGCCTGATGCTCCTGCACCTCCACACAGCTTTAAGTACCATAGCAGGATATAAGTACAAACATACTACAAAATACCTCGGAGTCATACACTTGAAAACACACACACACACACACACACACACACACACACATGTATGCATCCATGCTTGCTCTCTCTCTGTGTCCATCTCTGTCTGTCTCTGTCTGTCGCTCTCTCACAACACACACACACACACACAGTTATACACACATGCATCCATGCTTGCTCTCTCTCTCTCTCCCTCACCTTTTTATTTGTAGTTAGTTGGAGTTTTGTCATCTCGTGTTGAGTAGACGGTGTTTTTCGGGTCAAACTACATTTTGTGAGTGTTGATGCTTGCTTGGTTTAGAGTTCTGGTGTGGCTTAGACCTGTAGCTTTCTCAATATGTTCATGTTAGCAGCGATGCTATACTTATGGTCTGGAGGATTGCGTGGTTCAGCATAGGCTGCTCACCATGTATGGGAATGTTTCAGCTGTAGATTACTTGGTATGGTTGTCTGCTGTTCAGTTTTGTTGGATGATGTGCGGATGCTCCACGAGTGGGCAGACATTGTGTTATGGACACCTATTATTCCTTTATTTACGACTTTAGTTGTTTGATCTTGTGTCTCGCCCTTGGTCTCAGAATTATCATCATCATCATCATCATCATCATCATCATCATCATCATCATCATCATCATCATTTTAGTAGTAGTAGTAGTAGTAGTAGTAGTAGTAGTAGTAGTAGTAGTATATAGGATGATATGGTGATCGAGCACAGCTTTTTCCCCTTTTCTTCGGTAAGAATTCTGCAGCCAGGCGCCACTTTGCCCACTAAAAAGTGCAGATCCTGAGTCTGTACGATGTTCTACTTCTGCAACTTGAATCCAGCAATGGAGTTACGCTTATGATAGGGATGTTAAAAATAGAAAACGGTGTTTCTGACATCTGCACACTTTACCCGAATTATATTATATTAATTCACCGGTCCCATATTTACATTATTGTTATGACTCATACTTGGCGCCTGGTTGCGGAATTTTTTTTCTTTTTCTTATTCTCCCTGGTTGTTTTCGGATTCTTGATCATAAGTGTCAGGTTTTACAATTTTATTCAGAGTATTCTTACTGTGAAACCATGAGAAAATACTGTTTATTCCCTGGAGTATATATCTTTTGTATTGGATTGAATTTGCTTTTGTTTGACGTGAAGCTGTGCTCAGCTTGAGGTGGAGGCCATTCATATTTCTACAAGACTTGCAATGGATCTAAACAAACAAAATAATTTGTTGGCAACCCATCCCCACTCCCACTCCATCTCTCTAAATTACATGTATCTCGATTGATATTATTTAAAATGGGTTGATTCGTCCGTAAGAGATTATCATATGATGTGTAGATGCTCCATAAGCAGCCACTAATCACACACCTTTATGTTTAAAAAGTGGACGTTTTGATTAAATAGCATTTCCTCCCCTTATCTTGTGCATCCAAATGACTCTTAGTCTTAGTCTTAGATTGGTCATCAAATGCGGTCAAGTGGTTCTTTGTGTTTTTGTGAGTGTTTTCCCACCCCCAATATATCAAGATTTCTTATTGTGAAGCCATAAAAAACTGTTGCAAATTATCTTGGATTGTAAATCTCTACGTATCAGATTGAGATTTGTTTGTTTGTTTGTCTGACATGATATTGTGCTCAGGTTGAAGTTGTAGCATGTCATATTTATGTATCCTTTGTGATGGACTGCTGGTCTAAACAAATAAAGTCAAAGTCAAAGAGTCTCTCTCTCTCTCTCTCTCTCTCTCTCTCTCTCTCTCTCTCTCTCTCTCTCTCTCTCTCTCTCTCACACACACACACACACACACACACACACACACACACACACACACACACACACACATTCACATTCATATCTGTTACATTACACCACAAGTGAAAAAAATTAACAAACAAATATATTCCAATCGGCATTATTTAGTATCAACATAACTGGTGGTACAAAATAGAATGACGTTTTACTTTGACAGCTAGAAGAATACTGAAGTGCAAAAAAACAATGTTCACCTTATTTGTGAACTCATTTTCCTAAAAGCCGCAACTAGAATGCTAAAGTAGCGATACATCCATTAAACTCTGGTGACGAAGTACATGCAAAACAATTTTCTTGTCAAATTTACGAATGTATGAATCACTGAAGAAGGGAGCTAACTCAATACGAAAGCCTTTATGCGCAATGTGGGCTCCGCGTGGCTTGAACACACATTAACATAGTCACAAAAGAACAAAGACTTTCCACACGAAAGTTTACCAATGTTCGGCATTGTTCTTATTAAGACGTGTATTCGGTTGTAGATCTGCACAGTTTGAATAACAGTTAACACGACTGTCACGTGCATGACGGGATCAAAACATCTGAATTCGAAAAGCATGGTTACATGGTATCGTGTAAACGGTGTCATGTCGTGACAATAAATGGAAGGTGAAGTATTTTCATTTTGGAAGACAAAAGCGTTATACTGAAAACATCACCATGACCTTGGAAACGTGAAAACTTCAAGCAAAATTAGTTCAGTCAAAACCAAAACAACGCCAAGGGATGGTGTGTGTACGGTTTAGTTACTCAACTTCCCTCATCAATCGACGGGAAAACAAGTTAATACTGCAATCAGCGTGAGCAAACTGCGCGGCAAACAAGAGCTGCATCTTTCATAAACTTCTGATGATCCATATGCTTCTAATCTACGACAGGAATGGATATTCTTTGGAACATGAATGCCCCCAACATGGCCTAGATTAGATGGGAACAGTGGTTGTTGACAAGTGCCGTACTTTCCCTTACGCATGCAGCTAGGCGTAAAGGGAAATATGTTATGGAATACTTACCTTCCGTGAAACCAGTCTTTACACGCATCGCACTGGATCATAAATTTGGTTTCATCGTATGGCTGTCGACATACACAATAAACGACATCCTCCTCAGCCGCCATACTGACAGACCTATGTGGAGGATTGTGGGTAGCTTCGCGAAGGAGTTGCCTACCCTTCGTGCTCTTCGCCATAGAGGTCGCACTAGTTCGTGGGTTGGCTTTATACATCCCCAGAAACTGATTATTACCATATATACACAATTTTAGCGTCCCCTGCTGCTGTCGTTAGAAATATTACGTATTCCTGTGTGATTTGACACTTTGTAATCCCAAGGCAACGATTACATTGTTAATTTTCCACTTAAATGGTCGCATGCTCGAGACCAGTGATATACTCCACTGTCTCCTGAAAGAGATGAAATTGCTCATAATCATGATGGCTACAGTACTGTTGAAAAACAGGTTGAGACAAATAAGTAGCGAGAATATCAGTGTGAAACATACCCCAAGTCTACAATAAATACCAGAGCCGACTTTCTGTGGTAGTGGCACTTCCTTGTGTTGCTTTCGAATAATTATGCAATGTTTGAAGAAAGAAACCTTGCAGTGCTGTACATGACTGTGTGCCACATACTAATAAAAAGATTCCAGTGGACTTATTTGAAAACAATAATTTTCATTCACCCTCACTGGCTTTAGCGGTCTTCTTCCCTGCTCTGTGCCGCCCCTGGCTGCAGTACGAGAATGAACCATGAAAGACCCATGGCCAGGGGTTTCAAATACATGTAATGAAGGCGGCATCAAGCTATCCTGATCAATTGCTGAACCGTATTGTTATTCTACCAGTTGCTCAATTAATGAGGCCATCTATAATATATTTTGCAGATCAGCGGGGCCTGCAGGCGTCTTGGAAACGCTTTCTGGTTCTTCAGTAAATTTTCAGGAATCTTAAAATGGTACTGTTGTAGCTGTAGCAGTAAAACACATCAGCATGCATGGATTCAACTGTTGGATAGCATCACCACAACCATTTCAGTAACCTGTCATAAGCACTATTTTGTGGCAAGAAATTCCCAACGGAGCAAGACAGACAGACGGCCTTCAGAGGAAGATCGAGGCCCTGTCAACAAGAGTTTTTGTTGTGAATATTTCTGTGGTTGCTTAGATTTGTTTAATTAGCGCATGCCTCTCTGAGCCGTAAGCTTGTGAGGAATATTTTTGTGCATGCCTACTCTGCTCATTCTCCGTATTCGGTTGTCGCAGCTGCCCTGCCAGTCGCTGCCCTGTCAGTCACTCGTTATCTTAGTGTGACCCTCGGCTAGTGAACCGCTCCCTTCAGTTTGCATTGTCAGCACCCTCCCGCGCCCCTCTGACCCCTGTCATCCATGCTTTGTATGAGGGTCCTCCGGAAGTGAACCTTCCGGTTCCCTCTTTGCATCTGCTCCTGTCCATCTCCATAAATAGAGGCTGCTGTGCTTGCTTAGGTAGTCCCCCATTCCATCTGGGTGAGCAGAGACCCCATTCCACCTGGGTTACTGAGAGCTTGTATCAACGTTCAATAAAGAGTGGAAAATCGTCTTCGCCCCTGCGTCTCACTTGACATACGACGTACCACTGTCGTGAACAGTGGGAAACTACGCCGCACGACAGATTCGTAACAAATTGGTGTCAGAAGTGGGATTCTAGCTTGGCTACCCCCACCCAGGACAGCAGCTTACTATATCTAAGAGCCGACCTGTGAGCAGACGATGAAACAATTAACACGAGCTCGCCAACAACAGCAGAGAGAAGAAGACCGTCTCGAGGCAGACAGCAAAGGGATTGCATGTACAAAAGAAGAATTGCCGATAGAAGAAGACTGGAGCCGTGGAGGATAATGCCAGTGAAGAATGCCAGAGGAGCAGCTGAAGGCCTGTGCGACCATGTGGGTATGCCCCTGGAGAGGGTAACCGGCGACACCGCAAGAGAGTCGGAGTTGTCGTCGCGGACAGGACAGCTGGACGTAGTGGCACAGGAGCGGTCTGGTGTACAGGCAGTCAACAAGAGATGCAACTCCCCCAGTGGTCTACGCCCTCGAAAACGTGAGTCTGCAAGGATGGCGGACAACCTTGGACCTGTCATCGCCTCTGCCTTGCTCCACTGAGGTGCGAGGATTCGCCGCTATAACGACCTGGCAGAGGGACGTCTGGTTCGCGAGAGGGTGGCCGGGATCTGCTTCGCCGGCGGAGGACGACGACCCGACCGCGTGGGCTTCCTCCAGGGCGAGGATGGCGTCGCGGGATTCGTCGACAGCAGGGGCAGGAATTAAGAGATCAAGACTTGACGCTACAAGAACGTTTCGATAGCAATTGCGTCACCTTTCGTATGGACTGATGGCCTTAGCTAAATGCTACTGCACAGGAGATATTGCGCAGTCAGGAGACTGAATGATGCGCTGCCAGGGAGGTAAGGAATGAAGCAGTTTGATTTTTAATTTAGTAGTAGGTCTTGATGTAGTATATGTTCGCGGTGCCATTATATTGCATGTATGAGTTCAGGAGAGATCTGGATTTGACCCAATGTGAGGTCTATAGCGTAGATGCTGCGGAAGAATATCTGGATTTGACCCGTTTTAGAAGTCTCCAGTACTGTGTGTACTGAAGAGGGACGTCTGAAGAGGCCCAGAGGAGGCCGGCAGCACCGGTGTGCTGAGGGTAGACGTCCAGGTGAGACAGTGTGGGTCAACAGCCATGGTGTGCTGTGTAGAGGTGCCCAGACCCTACCCATCCGGGGTAGGCAGCACTAGTACGCTGATAAGAGATGTGCAGATTCCACTCATCAGAAAATTTTGGTACCGGTTCACTGTGTAGATCCAGTTTTATCCCTCCAGGTTTACTGGAGGTCCTACAGACTTTATTAGTCTGTCTGTCTGTCTGTCTGTCTGTCTGTCTGTCTGTCTGTCTGTCTGTCTGTCTGTCTGTCTGTCCCGTCTCCACGGCCTATATCTCAAAAACTACTGGACGGATTTCCTTGCGATTTGGCACACTGACTGGAAGTTAGGTCCCATTCAATATTATCAAATTTTCAGAATCGAGGTTTGAAAAGAAAGTGACTTTTTTACATTTTGGTGTTTCAATGAAAACAATTCAACAGACTCCATTTTGCAAAATCTGCGACGTCATCATTTGACGTCGTATAACGTGACGTCATTTGCGAGGAGATTTTTTGAGAAGGGTGAATACGCCGTATCTGCGAACACTGTCGACAACTTCAAGGCTAGTACGTTAGACTACTTCTGGAAAGACAGCCCTACTATGTATAACCCAACCTGCTGCACCTAGACTGCATAATAGCCGCCACGCATGCAAGTCTAGCACTAGGAACTATTAAAATGCTACACAGCCTACCTCATAGAATTTTTCAAGTTTAAAAAGCTTGATGTAGCCACTGTTTACAATTGGCCCATGCACACGCTGCCATGGTGAAATCTCCGCAGTAAATCTGACCTAATTTCTGATTGGCCAAAACTACGAAAATGTGTCACGGGAAGTAACTCCTGTATAGTTTTGAATCATACAAATTCGCACTTTTAAAAGTCATTTTTCACTGTTTAATAGATACGATCGAAGAGGGAACTTTGTTGTTTTCAATCCCCAATACCATGTACTATCATAATATAATATGGGAACATCGTCCATATTTTGGCTGAGCGGACCTGTAGAAGGAGTTGTTATCCGAAGGCACGCCCTGCCAGGGCCGGATCTAGGGGGGGTGCTGGGGGTGCTCGAGCACCCCCCCCCCCCAAAAAAAAAAAAAAAAAAAAAAAACCACCGTGGCAGCCGGGAGTTGGGGGAAGGAGGGGGGGGGGGGGGGGGGGGTGGTTGCTCAAATATGTTGATCTACTTCCCACCTCATCGGATATCGGCACACTTTGCTTGGTAGCAGAGACAGTATAGTTAGTAAAAAGCTTGGGAAGGAGGGGGGGGGGGGGGGGGGGGGGGGCTAAAAGATGCTGGGCCCAGATGCTGTACTACTCTCCACTTGGTATAAGCACACTCTACTTGGCAGCCAAGGTAGCTGGGAGGGAGGGGGGGGGGGGGGGGTGCTGCTATAATTAAGATGCCTTCCTTTTGCTACTCGCACAGACAAATCAAACCCGGGCAGAGACAGGAAGAATCTGTGACCAAACAAAAACTCTTGGAAATGACCGCACTGCCAGATTGCACAGATTTGCACCATTTTTCTCAAAATTTTCCGGGGGGGCATGCCCCCGGACCCCCCTAGAGGGGCGTGCCTGCTTCGCAGGCACGCACTTGTGGCTTCGCCACTTCGATGAGAAGACCCTAAAACAATTTTAAGCACCCCCCCTCAAAAAACTTTGATCCGGCCCTGCCTGCGGTCTATGTGTGATTCGGGTGTAATACTGCCAATAAACGTCGTTAAGCTTAAGATTACACCCGAATCACACGGACCGTTAAGGTGCATGGAGTACAGTACCGGTCAAGAGTCACAACAACCACCGACACCGACCATTTCAGCCTTCTTCATGATGCGTTAGAATCCTGCCGTTGTCGTGGTGAACATGGCTGACAACGGTCAGAATGATTACCATTCAGCGTGGCTGAGACTAGTGAATATAGTCTCAGCAACAGGTTGGTCACGTGATAGCCTAAATTCTTCCATAACATGCATACCACCGTTCTGAACAGCCACGCTGAATGCCATATCACATCGTGAGTGTATTCCTCCGCTTGTTGTGATACACTCCATACTGGCAGCCATTTTTCGGTCAGTTCATTTTCTAAACATCGATTTCCCATGAATGTAAAACTTGTGTGCGGTAAAATTCGAATCACAAGAGTGTAACATTGTGAACTCTACTAATTATAAGGACTTTGAATACAACAGCAATATTTATACTTCATTGAGCGAGTTCGGAGGGTCAGAGTCGATCTCTGGTTGTGAATTCTTGTCAGCAAACCGTTAGATGACAACTAAAGACGCTTCAGCGTTTGTGTGAACAGTGATTACACGTACCTTGTCAGCAAACCGTCAGATGTCAATTCAACACTGTCTAGTCTCGCTGGATAAGCAGTGAATCAGAAAATGGCTTTAACTTCAGCTTCAGCGTCGGCGCTGCGGGAAGGATAAAGAGACAGAAGATGGCTTAAAGCGGTGGTTCGACTCTATCCAAGCGCGCAACACACCTGTAAACGGCCCAATCCTGTGTCAGAAGGCGGAACAGATTGCTTCCCAGCTTGGTCGCTCCGAATTCAAAGCTACAAATGGGTGGTTTAACAGGTGGAAGAAACGCAACGGCTTGGTGAAGCGGGAAGTGCCGGTTAATAAAAACGCCGCTTATTAAAAACACTTTTGTTCGGTCCCAATGTGTTTTTAATAAGCGGCGACTACTGTATATACACAATCGCACGTGCGCAAGGCAGTTTACAACCTTATAGACACGTTCGCGCTAAAAGTAGTTCTCAAATGATTTCCTGAAAATCTCATAGATTAGTTTTATTAGAACACCAAATTTGTGTTTATCTATCGGGATAAATAATTGGAGTGAAATAGAATCGCCTCTTTTTACTCTCAATGGTCTTCTGATCATGTTGAATTTTGATTGGTAGAATCATTGGAATGTGGATTCGAAGTCACGTGACCAACCTGTGTCAGAGATAGTATTACATCTCTGTGTTCAGAATGAATGATTACTTGCTTGGTTTTTTCCTTGTCAAAACTTGTTATACCGTCAGATTGTTACCACCATCAGATTTTCTGCAACTTTTCGAAG
>JAWQFJ010002879.1:0-10090 GCA_034096865.1 Theodoxus fluviatilis
GTGACCTTGACCCTGAACTATGGAAGATAACTGTTCCAAACTTCATAACATTGTAGTACACATGTTATACTTTCATCATGAGACACATTTGGTCACATATCATTAAGGTCAAGGTCACTGACCCTTATGAAATGTGACCAAAATGGGGTAGTGAACCACTAAAAGTGACCATATCTCATGGTAGAAAGTGCCAATAAGCACCATTGTGCTTCCTATGTCTTGAATTAACAGCTTTTTGTTGCATGATCTTGACCTTGGGTCAAGGTCACATGTGTTTTGGTAGGAAAAATGTGTAAAGCAGTTCTTAGTATATGATGTCATTGCTAGGTTTAGTTGTTTGACCTTGACCTTGAAGGTCACCTGAAGGTCAAGGTCATGTAAAGGTCAAGGATGTGAGTCCTATGGGCTTTGCCCTTCTTGTTATTAACTAATAGTAATAGAGTGCAGAGTTCATGGGCATGCATTCCTGTATACAGGATGAAGAACTAATTTCAGGATGGTGTCAGTCAAGTCTTGGAATGGTCGTCTGGGAAAGTGAAGGCGAGTTGTGTAGTTGGTGCAATGAGGTAGGTTGTAATTATACCACCTTGGACAGGTGTTTGTGTCTTTTGTTTTAATAACCCTAACTCCTTATTCCCCCTGTGTCATACCCATCTCACATGTCAGTCAGGAGAGAACTTGCCTTCTACAGAAGCAACTGTCTTCTAAGTCCAGGAGAGAAATTGCCTTCTACAGGAGCAACCTTCTTCTAACCACAGCCAAAGACATCACTGATAAAAGTTTGGGTTTGGGAAGATGCTTTTGTTACCCATGTAGTTACATCTATGATTCACTCCATGGGCTTGATGTTGTCATTTTGACTGGAACTCTCAGTGTAGTTGAATGCTAAAAGTACATGAAGCATAGAGGTTAGTGAAGAAATTATTTTATGAAATGCCATATTGAAGGTGAGTTCCCATATGCAAGGGTTCCAGCATCTTCTTATGTTTGGTTGCTTGGACTTGCAGGGGAAAAGTGCTTTTTGGAGCTAGGCAGTGAAATGTACAATGTTTTAGTAGTATGTAGCATTTAGACCTTGGGATGGTTATTTCATTATTCTCCTATGCTGTATTCTTTTGGAACTTGCAACTGGTCCATGTTGTATGATGTAAAGTAATATATAACACTTGTACTATACCAGATATCTTGTTCATGTTACTGTTCCCCATTGTGTTGGACCCTTGGTTTCAAAATGTTCTGGCATGCTGTTAAGTGGGGTTTTCTGATAGGCATGATTGCTTTTCATGACTCATTCTGAGTTATGATTATTCATTTCTTATACTTCAACTTGTTGCTTGCAAGTGCATGCCAAAAGTTAAAAAATGCAGACAGAGGTGATGGCAACTCCTGGAGGTGCTGTCACACTGTGTATGCCATTCATGTTCAGTAAGGTGCAGAATGGAATGGTGCCATCGTCCATGGTGGGCATCATTCATCCGAGGAAGGGAGTTGGCATCATGGTGGCCTCTCATAGAGACATGGCCCTCTCAGCTAGCAGCCGTGTTAGGAGGCCAAGTGCTCTTTGTGGATGAGTGTAGAAACACAGAAGGAATTGCAGCTACCCCTCTTGTCCATTTTCAGTTTGAATGATGGAAATAGATAATTGTGCTGCAGGCTTTTTGTGTTGGAACCAGGTGAATGAAGAATTATTTTTTACAGCTGTGCGTACAAACATGGTACTCTGGAATGCTATGCATTGTTTGGGTGATGGTGTAATTATTATTCATGTGCTGGGTTATGTATTTTTGGGTTTGGCCTTAGAGGGACTGGATTCATACTTATCTAGTCATCTTTGTTACCATGTTGTGTTTTCCCATACATTTAGTATTAACTACAGCAATCCCTCTTGCCTGGAATTCCATGGCTTGAGTCTCATTAATTTCTGTAGGAAATACAATTTATTCCTCCAGTATAGTTACTGGTGTCACTGCCTAGTCTCACTTATAGCATTCCAGAACTCGCAATATAAATTTTATTCTATTAGCCTTTGCTTTGCTTTCACCAAACCCCCCTGTATTTTCTCCTCGTTACTTCTTGCATTTTGTTTCCTGGAGCGACATGGTCAGAGAATAAATGGTGAATACTTGGCCAGGGAGGGTTAGCAAGATTGCACAGTTCACTACTGCACTATAGCTGTTTACTGGCAGTGAGATACATCTTATGACAAGACCGGATCTGGCAGAAATCTGTCGTTTAATGACCTTTTCAATATTTTCACCAGCAGGACAATTTGATTGCTGCTACCTTGTAATATATTGCTAGATTGTTGGTTTATTATTGGCAATTTACTTTTCAGAACATCATTTTATTGAATTACCTGTCTCAGTTACATTAAGAAATAGCATGCTTTTGCATGGACATATTTATTTCCATCAATGGTGAGTAGAATTCATTCAGCGATGACGTTTCTGATGAAAAAATTACAGGGTGTTGCTTCCAGCATCATAGAACACGAGAAGTGCAGCTTCATTATGACGACACCATTTCTAGTGTTATGGTCACAATTCTGCATTGATGCAGAAAAAGGAAGAGTTCAGGCAAATACGCTGAACTGAAGCACATACTTGCATTAACTGAAATCATTCCATGAGCATCTAAATTGCTTTGCCTCCGCAAGACAGAGGACTATAAGGCATTTAAAACCCCATATCTCTTGGTAGCTCCCTGAATTGTTTACTGGGCGCGTTACATTAACATTGGTGAGCTGATGCAAATAATGGAACATTTGTACATGGGTTGTAAAGGATTGGTTCTGGATGGAGTGGGCTTATACTTTCTGTACAGAGGGAGAGTACCAGTAGGGATTCCATGTATAGCATCGATGTAGTCTTAGGTACCATAGTAATGCACTTTGGATGCTAGGCATTCAATTTTTGGTAGGGTGAATCAACAGTGGAAATTCTCAATATGCATAGTGGAAAGTTATGTTGCAGGCGTTGGGCCGTCAGGAAGAAGCTGGTAATCTCCCATGTTTCAGTTAAGTGTAGAACCATGTAGATCATTTTGTAGTTGTGCTTCGTTGTTGACCCAAAGAAAATGTCCCTTCTTGCTCTTGCTCGACCAGGGCAGTGCTGGCTTTTATTTGTACTTAACCAACAAATCTTGTTCATATGCCTAGATCATCAGTCATGACAGACCATTGGTAGCACCGAGCCAATTCAGATTTGTGACAAGTAGCATCTACTACTGGCTGCTTGATTGGCCTTCATGGATCTTGGTGCAAGCTTAGTGCAACAGGTTGTTCCATTCGTGTAAATGGGGTGTGAATGTGTAGTGATGTTTTGGGTTATCAGTCATGGGTAATAAAGCAGTTATGGTACCTCTTACTCTGTCCATTTTTTTCAACAATAGTACCTACTTGCCATGTACTCATGCATTCAGTGTACCATGATGAAGCAAAATGCCACCTGGCCCAAGACCATAAGGAGCTGCGTGGAATTCAATGTTCACTATCCATCCAAATGCTTAGTTGCAAGAGATCCATCAAGCCACAACTCGCCAGGCTCTGCTGTGGTTCTAAAAACAATGACTCTTCAGAATGCCTACATGGAGGCTGTGGTCCCAAGCTCATCATCTCTAAACTTTTGTCGTCCATCATGGGCTCTAGTTGTAGGTCCCAAGGTCATAATTAAACCGTTAATGCATGTAAATTCCAAGAAACCTTTGGGGTATCCAACATTCTCACTATGCAACAAAACCAACATGCTCATCAGACTACTGGCACTCAGTACTCACAAATGAACAAAGGTAAAATCATTATTCTATTTGAGAAACTATAATGCTGGATTTAGTGGTGCCAATTCTAAGAGCAAAATGCTAGTAAGCTTGGCCCACTCAACCTTGTGGCACATGCCTTGACGTGCTAGCAAGTTTGGTCCACTCTTGACCTCTCAGCACGTACCAACTATCAGGGTACTGTAATGTTTTATGGCCTATCAGCCTTTCTAGGCTATGTAAGGACATTAAGCAAAATCACTTAACAGTTTTGAGCAAATGCAAATCAAGTCACGGTGTCCCTAGTTAATAGCCTCTTACGAATCGTTTAGGGAGACACGGCAAGTCTATTCTTTAAACACCCCAACCCACAGAGGGATGGATGGATGGTGTTTTACGGCCTATCAGCCATGTAAGGCCATTAAGCACGAGAATCACTAGAGCAGTTCAGAGTAAACGCAAAGGAAGTCACTGTGTCATTGCAGACAAATTCAGCTCAGCTGCTGGCTGGGAGAGCGAATATCTACTCAATGCAGAACTTTAAGCTTGATCAACTCCTTTGATCTCGCGGTCAACATCGCTTGCCTCAGACTCTCCAACTCTTCACATTCCTCAATGTCGGAGCCTTCTGTCTGCAAAATCGAGGGTTTCAAATGCCGACAAGTGCTCCATCTGTTTGCTGTTGCTGCAACATACGAAAGAAATATTGTGCGAAGCAGTTTCGTCAGCTGATGAAGCAGAGCTACCGCTTTCTTTGAATATCTGTACAGCCCAACACATGGGAATAAGGGCATTGCAGTTGCCTCCCTTTAAAGATGGAGAAGCTAGTGTTAAAGTAAATTCTAAGCACCAACAAATCAGTCAAAAGAGCAACTCGAGGCAATTCTACTCTGACATCAGATTTTATTCCGATGGAACAGCTGAGCTCTTCAGGCACGGAGGGTTACTTGGTTAGCACGCCAGGCAGCCAGAGGGCCGTGGTCAGGGCGGTACTGCACTCCCACACCATCAGGCACCAGCCTGCCCTCAGACATCATCTGCTCAAAGTTCTCCCTTGGCCACTTGGTGAATCCCCACTTCTTGGAGAGCACGATCTGCATGGAGAGTTAGCATTGAGAGAGAAGTGCAACCATCACCAGTGAGCCAGGAAAGAAAAATGAAGTAACAACAGTTCAGCCATTTCAGCCACATTATTTCACATGAAGTTTGAATCACATCATTTTGTAAATTCTGGCTATGCCTAGTCAGATATTCTCACATAAGCCTGCTGCAGAAAACAAGAAATCAAATTCAGAGGCATGTTCCGTAACTGATTGGAAACAAGGGCAGACAATGAAATGCACAAAAGTTTCCTCTAACCTTCTGCCTGCCAGGGTACTTGAACTTGGCACGACGGAGAGCCTCGATGACCTGGGCCTTGTGGCCATCACGGGCACGCACGGACATGATGGGCTGGCCAATGTGCACACGGGCCACAGTTCCCTGAGGTTTGCCCCAGGCACCACGCATACCAGTCTGGAGCCTGCAAGATGCATCATCATGTGGCAATGAAAACCAAATTGAGAAAAAATATTATACCACCACTATGTCATTCCAGCTGTAACCGCAGGATTTAAGGAGATGGCAGATTGATTACTCAGTGATATCAAAGGAATGGGTTTCAAATATTTCCCCCCTTTTTCTTAAATAGAAAACCACAAAAGTATCATTCCAAAGCACACATTTAGCTGCCTCTTTCCCACCAAGACAGCTACAAACACCTCAGTGGCATGTGATTTCTCCGTTTAACAAGAAGGGCAAAGCCCATACGACTCACATGCTTGACCTTGACCTTTATATGACCTTGACCTTCAGGTGACCTTCAAGGTCAAGGTCAAACAACTAAACCTACCAATGACATCATACACAAAGAAATGCTTTACACATTTTCCCTACCAAAATACATGTGACCTTGACCCAAGGTCAAGGTCATCCAAGGTCATGCAACACAAAGCTGTTAATTCAAGACATAGGAAGCACAATGGTGCTTATTGGCACTTTCTACCATGAGATATAGTCACTTTTAGTGGTTCACTACCCCATTTTGGTCACATTTCATAAGGGTCAAAGTGACCTTGACCTTGATGATATGTGACCAAATGCGTCTCATGATGAAAGTATAACATGTGCCCCACATAATTATTCAGTTTGAAACAGTTATCTTCCATAGTTCAGGGTCAAGGTCACTTCAAAATATGTATACAATCCAACTTTGAAGAGCTCCTGTGACATTGACCTTGAAGCAAGGTCAACCAAACTGGTATCAAAAGATAGGGCTTGCTTTGACCTATATACCACTTGTAGCTAAGGTCGCCATTCTCAATAACGTGGGAGAAAATTGGGAAAATGTGAAAAATGACTCTTTTTGAGACCACATTTATGGCTCCTGTGACCTTGACCTTGAAGCAAGGTCAATTCACTATGTATGTTTTTTGAGGCCTTGTCATCATACACCATCATGCCACATTTGGTGTTGATAGACTTAATAGTCTCCGAGAAAAATCCAACGTTTAAGTTTTTTACGCCCGGACGGACGGACGGACGCCCGGACGGACGGACGACACAGCTCAGTACATACTCACTTTTGCTTCGCATGTGAGTCAAAAATCATTCCTATTCAGCAAGTTCCAAGGAGAAACCATTGGAGTCGTATAGTGACGGCTATGCTCCTTGGTTCTATTCTAAGTATCCTATTTGCAAGGCAATTGAACCTATGAATGCCTAGTGAAATGTGTTGGACAACCAGTCTGCCTATACCTCCAGTAGTCTTCCTATAAACCAACTGTGTGTGTCTAATGGAAGCTCTATTCTTCCCATCTCCAATTTAAGAACTCAAATATCCAAGGTTTACTACACATGGTTCTCTGGCTATGCCGCATTGATTAATAAATGAATTCAAACAAGATTATTTAATGAACAACTGAATATAACCAAAGCTGCCCCAGCTGTTTTAAAGATCCATTTCCACAACATATGCAGTTAGCAAATTTTTCCACTTCTGTCTCGAAGAAATGGATTCCCAGTCCTGTGCAGCCATCACATTGATCAAAGGCAGTATTGAAAATCTTTCCGGAGACATGCTGAGGCCTTCTGAAGAGTGTCTATGGTAGATGTCTGGGCCAGCCAGCAAGTAAGTCATTGATCCACCAGCTACACAACCTAACACTGACACTCGTAACAGTTTCATGCAAGTCGGTACTACTGGATGGACGATGGGAGTTTTGCGGCCTATCAGCCTTTGTGGGCTATGCAAGGCCACTAAGCATGAAAATTACTAAACTAATGCAAACAGGCCATGAATAGCTTACGGAGACTTGGTGAATCTATTTTGACCCCCAACCCAAAGGTGCCAGTAATAATGGAAAATAAAAATTGTTTTCAAACTTGTTTACCATTGCAGCAGATACAAAATCTTGGGCATTGCTGGTTGCTTACCTATCAGCTCCAGCGCAGGACAACATTTTGTTGATGCGGATGACGTGGAAGGGGTGCAAGCGAACTCTTAGGTGGAAGGCATCCTTGCCGCAGTTCTTCACCAAGTACTTGTTGGCACAGATGCGGCCAGCCTCCAGTGCCTCAGAGGACAGCTGCTCATACTCGTCAGAGATGAGGTGGATACACAGAGGGAAGTCCTCCACACGAGCCCTCTTCCGCCCCAAGTCAAAGATGCGGATCTTGGGGTCTAGAATGGAATGCAAACTCTAATTGAAGGCGAGTCATTCCAGCTGAAGACATGTAAGAGAGTAGGCCATTCATGTCCGAACTAAAGTTTAGATATTTGTGGCAGTTTAAGAAAGTGAAAACATCCCTTCATATATTCACCAGTCTTCCAGGTGAGTGATGAATAATGCTATAAATTAGCTTTAAGTTTATATATTTATCTTAACCCTTACCGTGGCGTCATAACAAAGCCATCACTGTCCTTCTGTGGCAAATTAACAAGGACTTCGGAAGAAAAAAACGCACCACCTTACTTCTTTTCATCATAGCTCCTTAACAGTACAACTTACACAGACACAATGTATTGGTGAAATGTTCAGAAATGAACCAACAACAACATAAAACAAACATTGCCTTTCTATTTTCAATCTACATTTATTCATAATTTTTCAAAATGACAAAATTAGGAAATTTGAGGCATCATTAATTGGCCAAGCTCAATTGTACACAAGAATTTCCAGTGCTAAAATTATAAAGAAATTGTCTGAAGATGGTCTCATGATATGACATTAGGAAAAACAAATTATTTCTCATGCACTTTGTGTTCTCAAAATCATGATACATCATTAGGAAACCAATGTGTTGTACAAAAAATCCACAAGGGTTATTTCCGGACACCTCCTGATACATTTATTATTAAATTTTATATTATTTCTGTTCAGCTATGCAATACATGCTGACAAAATATGTTGCTAAAATGTTACTAATGCTCCAAGGAAAGAGAGGGCACAACATTCTAAATGCCAAGTATAAAATCATGTATACACTAATTTGTCACCTTACATGCAAAAATATGTGGTATTCCAAAGAGAATCAAAAAGAGTCCAGTCAACTACAGAAGGAATATTTGAATGCTAAGGGTAAGTATCAAGGAAGACTGAACCATTCTCATTCTAAAAAATCTGATTGTCTCATTGGCACCACCAGTGGAGGTGGAAGGGGTGGGGGAGACACCACCAGTGGAGGTAGAAGGGGTGGGGGAGGGACCACCAGTTGCTTCAGACTGCTGTAAGAATCTCTCATAATCAGTCCTCTTGTGGTATGCTTCAAAGCAAGGAGTCACACAGAGGGGCTTGTAGAGTAATATTTGGACAAGCTTGACTTGATGACGAGTTCAGTGATCAAAATGACTGCAAGGAACACGCACATTTCATTTTTGGTGACGTGACAGGTTTCCAGCTCAGCTGCGAAGTCGAGAGTGCAGCGATGGATTGGTCGTGCGGATCTTCTCAGCATACAGATTGGTCTGGTCAACCATCACTTCTACGATAGAGTCATCGATGAACAGTTTGAAGAAATTAATGGGCTCTGGATTCGAAGGCAAATTCACACACAGCTTCGACTCACCCGTGAAGGGGCATTGCAGCACTTCGCTCCTCTCTCTCTCGACCAGTAATTGTTTACGTTCGTAACATTGTGATTGTCTCCGATCTCGCGATCAGTCATTCAGTGGGTGCCTGGGCGATGGGAGAGATTGTTTTCATCAGGGATGCCTCTTCGAATTGCTAAGTCTACATTGTCATCACTGTCATCATCGGAATCTTCACTGAAGTCTAGAAACTGCACATCTTCGAAGACATTTCTAGGACGCCAACGCAGAGCAGCCATTGCGAATTCCGTTCGCTCGACGCACAACAACAACGCCTAAATTTAGCTTGCAAACTCGTTCTCGCAAAAAATCAAGTGCTATATGATAGTCAAACCAAGGCCCTATCTCTTATCTCTAGGTAGCGACCATTCTCTGCAAGCTAAACGTGCCTATCATGTAGCTGTAGAGCTAAGACAACACATGGGGGTATCGAGCGCGTCTTTATACGCGACTGCCACAGTGGCGCAGCTAGGCGGAGCGCGTCTTTATACGCGACTGCCACGGTAAGGGTTAATCTGCTGAACATGCAATTACAAGCTTAGATCCTGCCCCACAATATGACTATCAGCATGAATTATTACTAAGCACTTCTATCAGTTTGCTGTGCAGTTAACCCTCTGATTAAACTCGTGTCTACGCAGGCAGTGGAGTACTTACTGGTATTAGGTACTGGCAGCACCCCGCGAAAGTGTGGGAAAGCTGCCTCAGGTCATTAATTTAATTAGATTTAATCGGCTAAAATTAATCTCTAAAATGTCAAGAACAAGATTAAAACACATTGAAACAGATGATAAACATGTCTTCTGTCTGTTAGCACCCTTGTTATTGTCAGATCTGTTTCATTTGAGCAATTCTGAGTCATTTGAAAGTTGTCACTTTTTTCAGCCGTGTTGCGCAACGTCACTGTCCATTTTGCTTTTGTCAACTTCGCCGAAATCACCACTCGACTTCGGAGAAGTAAACTTGCACTACTTCATCTTTGTCAACAGAGTTGATCTACATTAGTGGAATATAGTCCGTAATTTACACTGGTATATGTGTTTTTTCACGAGTTATTTAGTTGTTTTTTAAAATAGTTTTTTTTATCTAAGTGGTCATCTTTAAACCCGTGTAACTTTTGAACCACTGAACCAATTGACCATGTTAAAGATGCGCCTTGAAGCTAATTTTTCTTAGATTCCAGCCGTATAACACAAACCATCGTTGTAT
>JAWQFJ010002879.1:10112-25112 GCA_034096865.1 Theodoxus fluviatilis
TGTTTCTCCCTCTGTCCCCTGTGTCTCATAAACATCGGATGAACTTTGAAAAAGAATGAACTCTCAGTCTGATGCTAAGAACTCTGCTACCAACATCATTGAACTCTCTCCTTTATTCGTCGTAATGAAGATGAACCATTATTAGGCTTTTATTCATGAAGATGAACAGTTATAGGGCTTTAATTAATAATTGATACTGGCTGGTCATTTTTAAATTCTGATAATTCATGAAGAAGTACTTTAGTTTGATGCTGCATGTTTTGCCTGAAGATTCGGGTAATCCGTTTTCAATAGAAATTTGATATTCATTCCACCTCCGTGTCTTTATTTGAGAGTTAGTCTATCTCTAAAATAGAAAATAATGTTGTAACCCCCTTGGGTTGTAACATAAATTGGGCGGCTCGTTCCGAGATATGAATTAGACAAATTGAGCTAGATTCGAAAGCATGAAATAGCAGTTGCTGTTTTGATAAGTTGTGATTTACAATTTTTCTTTGCTTATCACTGAAATTTCAGATAACCTGTTGAGAGTGTGTCCATGTCCTGTGTGATCTTTCTGCTTGCTACTTGCATTATGTGCATTGTCTGATCCTGTTATTGCACTCGGCAGTTTCGCGCAACAAAGGTAGGAATTAACGGAAATTTGTCAAAAATGGCCACCGGAAGTGAGGAGACTGTAGACATACGTCATCTCTTACAGAATATGACGGCAGATCATGTGCGCGTTGCACTGGTAGAGGAAAAGTATGTTTTGGCTGAACGTTTTGGCATTGAATTGCGGGAACGCATGACCTCAAGGCAAATTGATGAAATTCTCATTCCTGAACTATCTAAACAGGGTCTGTTTAGGGTAGAGGAGGACAGTCGCGAAATGGGGGATCAGAGTGAAGCTTTGCACTTGCAGATGTACAGACAGTCAGATGTACAGACAGTCAGATGTACAGACAGTCAGATGTACAGACAGTCAGATGTACAGACAGTCAGATGTACAGGCAGTCAGATGTACAGACAGTCAGATGTACAGACAGTCAGATGTACAGACAGTCAGATGTACAGACAGTCAGATGTATATGTAGTCAGATGTACAGACAGTCAGATGTACAGACAGTCAGAGGTACAGACAGTCAGATATACAGACAGTCAGATGTACAGACAGTCAGATGTACAGACAGTCAGATGTACAGACAGTAAGATGTACAGGCAGTCAGATGTACAGACATTCAGATGTACAGGGTTAATCAAGGCACTGGATCATTTTGAGGTCTATTTGAGAGCTTTTAGATTTGCGTGTTTTGTATACCAACTGTGGCAAGACGTTTTGCTTGTGCATGTGTTTTAAAGGTAAATTTTATATCCATTGCTTAAAATGTTTCTGACCAGCCTAGGTTTTGACTGATCAGTCAGTTAATTGTGAGATTCCTTGAACGAGATTTCTTTTCTTATTAAGTCCCTAAAGAAATCTCTCAAAAGAGGAAGGGAGGTGTGATGGCTGACCACCTGGGAGGGGGCACTTGGTGAACTTTGGGACTCGAGAGACAATTAGTCCCGTCTTGGTGTACGTCATACGTCATACGTCATTCACGGAATGACGTCAATTATCTTGGGGAGAAGAACTTGGAGAGGGAGTCCGTTTGGACGTGGAAGAAAATAGAGGGAGATTCTGGACATCTAGAGGCTTGGACAACTGGAGGCTCGGACAGCTGGAGGCTCGGACAGTTGGAGGATCGGACAGCTGGAGGCTCGGACAGCTGGAGGCTCGGACAACTGGAGGCTCGGACAACTGGAGGCTCGGACAGCTGGAGGCTCGGACAGCTGGAGGCTCGGACAACTGGAGGCTCGGACAGCTGGAGGCTCGGACAGTTGGAGGCTCGGACAGTTGGAGGCTCGGACAGCTGGAGGCTCGGACAGCTGGAGGCTCGGACAGCTGGAGGCTCGGACAGCTGATGCCTGGACGGTTGATGGTGGTGTTTCCATGGAAGCGGTGGAGGAAGAGAGAACCTCCTTGCCACCAGAATGAACGACACCGTGGTCTCTCCCTCTTGGTCCCGAAGATCTCCTGCCCATTTCCACAGAACCAGTGATGAGTAGAAATGAAACCTGTTTCTCCCTCTGTCCCCTGTGTCTCATAAACATCGGATGAACTTTGAAAAAGAATGAACTCTCAGTCTGATGCTAAGAACTCTGCTACCAACATCATTGAACTCTCTCCTTTATTCGTCGTAATGAAGATGAACCATTATTAGGCTTTTATTCATGAAGATGAACAGTTATAGGGCTTTAATTAATAATTGATACTGGCTGGTCATTTTTAAATTCTGATAATTCATGAAGTAGTACTTTAGTTTGATGCTGCATGCTTTGCCTGAAGATTCGGGTAATCCGTTTTCAATAGAAACTTGATATTCATTCCACCTCCGTGTCTTTATTTGAGAGTTAGTCTATCTCTAAAATAGACAACAATGTTGTAACCCCCTTGGGTTGTAACAATATACTCACAAAATTTGTTGAATTTGTAAACACCAAGCCCTGCAAGTATGCTCGCAACAACTGCTCTTCTGTTGATCTCAAAAGTCTTTTGAGATGTCAGTCTCTTACTAGTATGACACTTTGATAAGGTGGCACCACATGAATTGCAGCACAGAGTCATTACAGCTGCTAAGCCCTTCACTTGAGAGTAATCACATATGATTTCAACCCCCTGGAGTTCACATTTAGGGCACAGAAGTGGTTCTATCACAGCATTAGCTTCATTGAAATCAACGATGGTGCTTGAAGTCGGACGCGAGGCGACAGTTGGTGAGTGTTCGAGCGATGCACGACCTACCACTTCTTCACCGAGGCGTGGACGTTTGCCACTGGGCCCTGGTACAGCAGATGATGCAGATGAACGCTTCCAGGACCCTCGAAGTCCAGATGAAGTACTTGGTTGAGGTGAATCCGGCCTCGAGGTCTCTTGAAATGCAGCGGACGCACGTGCTTCTGTTGTTGTTCGTCGAGTCGACTCGAAGGCAGATGCAGCGAAGCGGTCTGCCTCTTCTCTTGGTGCCCAGCGTTTCTTTCGAGCTTCGGCAAGGTGTTCTTTTCTCTTTTTCGATTTTCGGCTATGATACTGGACTGTGCGTTGCTTCGTTCGACCCATAATTTGCGCATGACGAGCGAAAACAATATCGAAGCGAGTGTAATCTTACACAAAGGCAGCCATGTTGTTTACTCCGCGAGCCAATCAGGCGGCTTGAATAAATCACGTGATCAGTTTCATCCAATGGTTCTCATGCTTTCTCGAGCTCCTTAGCGATGGAAAACAGCTTCTGATTGGCTTATACCAACAGATAGAGCTACAGACTATTAATATTCATGAGGTGCACATGCCAAGCTTTCCAACGGTATATGGCTTGCCGCAATCGCAAAAACGAAATATTTTCTGATCGCTGGAAGAAAGGAGCTATTTGTACTCAACAAAAAAACTTTGTTTCGGAAAAAAAGCAGACAGTACCAATTAAATTGTGCTATTTTAGTACTTTTTAACGTGATTTGAACCATATGAGTAGCAGAGAGGTAATCTAGGATGGTTCAAGAACGAACGGACACAAAAATCTGAAAATCGAAGATTTTGTCATTTTGAACCCCATTTACACCAGAACATAGCCTTAACCCTGAGGTTTGTTGAGGCACCACTGATGACTTTCGGACAATCTTCCTCCATCGATCTCTATCCTGTGGCTCGCTGTGAGTCAGCGAAGGTCAAGCCTGTCCACTCTTTGATGTTGTCTTCCCACCTCTTTCTCTGCCTGCCTCTCCCTCTCCCACCTGGTACCATAGCTGCCAACCTTCCAAAGTTAAAAACCGTAACATGTGGGGGGTGGGTCCGGGAGGGGGGTACGCCCCCCTCCCGAATAGCGGGGGTCAGGGGGCACAGCCCCCTGAAGCTGAAGCCTTTTTTGCAATCTGAAAGGCACATTTCTCATCTCCTGAAAGGAAAACTTATAATAATAATAATAATAATAATAATAATAATATTAATAACAAGAAGAAAAAGAAGAAGAAGACGAAGAAGAAGAAGAACAAGAAGAAAAAGAAGAAAGCCCATTATATTACAAAGCATTAATTATTTTATATAGCTTTTGATTGTTCAGCTTCGCAATTTTTTTGTGTTTGGTGGTCTTTTCATGGTCGGCTAGATCGTTTCTTCCTCCGTGAGAAATATTCACCGCACATCTGCATGCAGTACAGAAAGCAAACTTTTCACCTCTTGATGGACACGGAGCGGCCCATGGAAACTTTTCCTTGTAAGCCGCAATGTATCGTTGTAATCGTTTCGGCTTCGCATTATTTTTCTCTGCGCTAGTCGAACTCGACGCCATGTTGACTGCAGCCGCTATGCGCATGCGCGAAATTCGCAGAAGAGCTCCCTTCCCGATTCCAGCCAGTAGGCTAGGCCTAGTGCGTTCAAAGGTGGTCAGCTAGGCGCGGAAAACGAGAGCACAAAAACTTCACTCGATAGACTAGCGCAACATGTTGAAAGCCAAAGTTGCTTCGTTTAAAATTTCGTGTTTTTTTTTGTGAAATCGGAAACCGTATTTTTTTTAGAAAACAACGAAAACGACGACAGATATTAAAAAAACGATTTTTTACGGTTTTTCCGTAACAGTTGGCAGCTATGCCTGGTACAGTACCTTGCAGGATGGTCTTGGCCAGCCCACTGCCTCTTGACACGTGACCGTACCACTTCAGCTTTCTGCTTTTCACGATTGAGAGCAGGTCTTCGTACTATCCAAATGCTCTCCTGATCCTAGGCTTGTTCAGGAGGCGCAGCGCTGCAAAGCGCTGCATGTGATTCACTCCTGAACAGCAATTTTGGGGCGTGATTCACTCAGCGCTGTGAACCCCCAATCCGAGATGATTCAGACGATTTTGCATCATTTTCAAAATGGCGTCTTCGATCCCGCACTGGCCGTCAATGTGTAAAATAACCCTCAGAAACATCATTTTGGGACTGGAACTGGCTTTTATTTGCCCAAGCGCCCTGTGTGCGCGAGTAATGGCAAGTAAGGATGACACCGTAGTGGACACTATTCATGCAGAATACATTTAAACGTGCATAAACGATGTCTGTGGCAAAGAAAACACTTTCTTCGCGTCTATCAACATGGGGCGCAGAACATTTACCTCCCCTTTAACAAGAGAAGCGCTGCACTACATCCTAGGCTTGTTCAGGAGTACAACGCGCTGCATGAGCGCTTCATGTTGGCAATTGAGCGCTCTTTGCCTCTTCCGGAACACCTAAGATGTGCAGCGCTTCACTTGTAGGTAAATCTTCTGTGCCCCATGTTGTGTTGATAGACGCGAAGAAAGTGTTTTCTTTGCCACAGACATCGTTTATGCACGTTTAAATGTATTCTGCATGAATTAAGTCCACTACTGTGTCATCCTTACTTGCCATTACTCGCGAACACAGGGCGCTTGGGCAAATAAAAGCCCGTTCCAGTCCCAAAATGATGTTTCTGAGGGTTATTTTACGCATTGACGGCCAGTGCGGGATCGAAGACGCCATTTTGAAAATGATGCAAAATCGTCTGAATCATCTCGGATTGGGGATTCACCGCGCTGCTCAGCGCCGAGTGAATCACGCCCCAAAATTGCTGTTCAGGAGTGAATCACATGCAGCGCTGAGAAGCGCTGCGCCTCCTGAACAAGCCTCTTAGGTGTTCAGGAGAGGCAAAGATCGCTCCATTGCCAACATGAAGCGCTCATGCAGCGCGTTGTACTCCTGAACAAGCCTCCTGTTGCTGACTTCCTCATTCGTGACATGGTCTTTATACGAGATGTTCAGAATCTTGCGGTAGCATCTTATTTCCAGGGCTTGTAGTTGTACCTACTGGTATATGACAATTCAGACTAGCATTCATGATTCAATGAAGCCATCAGATGACACACTTACCAGGGACACCACGGCAGAAACGCGATTTCGGGTAGGGCTTGTTTTTGCAGTAACGATAGCTGAAAAGGAGAATACACAGTAAACGACAATGTCATCGAGGCGTTCTATGAAAATCACAGAACAAACGGCAGGTGCGACGCTTAATGCTCAATCTACGTGCGTAAACAATGACCAAACAAGTTTCGACAGCAGAAAATGGTAACCTCATATTGATATGGCGTATACCGTTTCCACAGCTGTGATTTTCGCAGAACATTGCAGTGAACAGCTTATCTTGGCATGCAAAAACCATCATTCGGCAAGTCACCACGACGCAGCACTATTTTCGACACTAAAAATTTTTATCAGGATCTTCAATGATTCGTGTCTTGAAACTACGTTATGTTCTCTCGTTATTCATAGGAATGGCATCATCTGCCATAACAATAGTTTGAAAGACCTATCCTGTTGACAAAATAGCAGCAAGGTAGTGAGTGCTACTCATGAAGTCATGCTCCTTACCAGCGCGCTGGTCGGCGCCCCATCTTGGATCTGAAATCACAATACATGCTTGTTAATAAATGAAATACGATTAGTATGTAATTCAAACATATACTACTTTTAATACTCGTCATCGGATTGCCCATTACAACCGATTAATAACATAGATTATAAAGATTATTTGAGGACGTTGACGAAATCGCTGCCATGTTGGGATCTTACCTTGCCGGAAAAGGAACTCTTTCGTTCCCGAACTCCGGATCATGTGACCACCAACTGGGGAGATAACTCTGATTTGGTCGGAGGTTCCCTGTCGTGAAATCTTTATTTACAAACACAAAAATATCGGTGTCGCAGAAGCTCTCGATGTTGCGACTGAGCACAGTCCTTCAACAGCCATGACTGGTAATGTATTCTAATGAAAAATGCAGAAAATGTGTCTGTGAAGTTGAAGGTATAAGTCCAATTTCCATCAAGATGTGACACTTCCAAGGAAGAATTATTGCTTGCGGTAGTTCATTCATGCCGTGTCTTTTATCCGTTTGTGGTCGCTTACTCGATTTCATAGTAAATTATCATGCAATTTGAAGCCACAAGAGGTGTCAGTTATGAGTTGAAAATTTTTAATCAGCTTTGATTTAAAGCAGAGTCTGTCCTTATCACTGCGAACCGCTTTTTAGCTGCGAGTACCTTTCGCCTTCGGCTGTCAAACAGACGACTAAGTAGTGCTGAATTACTTGGTTATCTTGACAGATAAGGTGACTGTTCAACATGTTTACAAAGTAGCACAATTATAAGTTGAAGTCCAACCAGGAAGTTAACAGTTTGAACAAACTCTTTATTTCTTATTATATAAATCTCACTTGAAGTGTCTGATTGTTTTCCCTCATTAAAACGAATGATAATTCGCCTGCCGCTGTGAACTGCAGAAAATGTGCTTCGACAAATGTTTCTCCCTCTGTCCGTCCGTCCGTCCGTCCGTCCGTCCGTCCGACTGTCTGTCTGTCTGTCTGTCTGTCTGTCTGTCTGTCTGTCTGTCTGTCTGTCTGTCTGTCTGTCTGTCTGTATGTCTGTCTGTCTGTCTGTCTGTCTGTCTGTCTGTCTGTCTGTCTGTCTGTCTGTCTATAGATATGTCTGTCTGTCTGTCTGTCTGTCTGTCTGTCTGTCTATGGATATGTCTGTCTGTCTGTCTGTCTGTCTGTCTGTCTGTCTGTCTGTCTGTCTGTCTGTGTGCAAGTCTGTGTCTGTGTGCGTGTGTGTGTGTGTGTGTGTCTGCCTGTCTGTCTGTCTGTCTGTCTGTCTGTCCATCCGTCCATCCGTCCGTCATTCCGTCCATCCGTCCCTCCCTCCCTCCCTCCCTCTCCCTCTCCCTCTCCCTCTCCCTCTCTCTCTCTCTCTCTCTCTCTCTCTCTCTCTCTCTCTCTCTCTCTCTCTCTCTCTCTCTCTCTCTCTCTCTCTCTCTGTGAGTGTGTGTGTGTGTGCTTTGACTTTCCTTGATGTTCAATCTGCAACAACTAAATAGGGATGTTTATTTTCCAGCTCACAGCTCTAATCCTTCTCCACTTCTTTGTAGATCTGTGAAATCAGTATTTTTTAATGGTTTGCTTTTCTCTTGAGCACCTGTTTGCGTTTTGTGCTCTGTAACAGTCTGCATTTTCTGGGCTTGCAGAAACAGCCCCCCATGCAGGGGAGAGGGGCAGCATCCTGACGCACCTACTGGATGCAGTCAAACAGGTGTGTAATGGGGCACTTGGGAATTGATCAACAGAGTGCCATTGTAATCTGTACTCATTTTGACCTGTTTAGACTGCATGAGGAATAGTTGTGGTTACATTAAAATAAGAATAAAAATAAAAAGATGTGTAGGTAGGCCTGACTTATATTTGTGTGTGTGCAGAAGGCCAGATTCAGACTGCACATGTGTGTGTGTGTGTGTGTGTGTGTGTGTGTGTGTGTGTGTGTGTGTGTGTGTGTGCCTGTGTGTGCGTTTATGAGTGCTTTAAGAAATGTCATGTATATAGTAAATTCATATGAAAATAAATCAAAATGTCTGTTTCACTGAGAATGTTCTTTTGCTTAAATAGTGCTCATAGGGAAGATGGGACAGCATGCAGTTTGTTGTTAAACTTTGATTTTTATTTCTGCTCCTTTTCATCTCTTCCCACCCCACCCCCCCATCACCCCCACCCCCACCCACCCACCACCACCCCCCACGCCCCTACCCCATCACCCCCACCCCCCACCCCCACCCACCCACCCCCCACCCCCACCCTCCTCCCCCACCCACCCGCCCCCCACCCCCACCCACCCACCCCACCACCCCCACCCCCAACCCCCACCCACCCACCCCCACCCCCACCACCCCCACCTCCCACCCCCACCCCCCCACCCCCCCCACCCCCACCCCCCAACCCCCCACCCCCCCCACACCATCACCCCCCCACCCCCCACCCCCCCACCCCCACCCCCCAAAAAAATTTGGGGGTCAGCAAAATAAATAGGGTTGGTATGATTACCATTACAGCTTTCTCTCCTTACAGAGAGACATTTTGGTGTCTTGAAATACCATGTGCCTTCTAGATGGTTTTAAAGATTTGCTGACACCCAAAGCAATATGATCTGCTTTTGTGAGATTTTCATTGACTATGCATCTTGTGAGACTGGGTTCTGAACCTTGTTTCAATCCCTGCAGAAGTGAAATGGGTACATGGTATTCAGTTCAACCAGAGTGGAGATGTTATCAAATACCTCAGCCGTCCTTTTTGTGTGACAATGAAATAAAAACTGAAATGTTGTAATAGTAATCGTTTAATTGTGGAAGTTAAGTCACCTACTTAACTATCTTTTTGTGCTCCTCTACATGCGAGAGTAGTTGTGCAGATCCAATGTATGTGAAAATGAAGAGTGAGAAGAATATCTCCTGTTACAGTGCCAGGTTCGGTTTGGAGGAAGGTCAGAGCTTGCTACAGATGCTGACAGCAGGTGAGTACAGCAATGAACAATGACAGATGATGCTGGATTTATGTTCTGGAAGATCCTAAAAGTGCCTGACTGCTGTAACATTGGGACAAGTACTATGCACTGATATACACCCAATATTATTATATGAAGATATTTCGCTGAAGTTTCCTCTATTTTGCATAATAATTTATTCTTAACCCTCGGTGTGCCACAGTCCAAAAATTTGGACTGTAACATTGGTGTGCCACAGTAATAATTTTCAGCCACTGAGCTTCTGCTCTGTATGTTAAAAAACTTTCTCAAAGCTTACTCTCTATTGGTTAGAGCCTATATCTGTCAACCAATGAGAGCACAGGACACATCAGGGCCAGATGGCCATCAGGGTCAGTGCACTGGGAGTGTGCTTTTTTGTTGGTTTTGTTGTTACTGTGGCACTCCTAGGGTTAAACATGCAACCTTTGAAAAACCTGAAGGTTTCATAACTGCCAGACCCTTACTCTTGCTGATGGCAACTCTGGTGGTTGTGCCGAAAGGGGAGCACCAGCTGCTTTTGATGGCGGTGATAGTTGTCATGATGGTGGTGATAGTGGTAATGGTGTTTGAGGTAATGATGTTAATAGTGATGGTGACTGTGGTGATGCTGACTGTGGTGATAGTGGAGATGGTGATATTAATATTGGTGCTGGTGGTGGTGGTGGTGGTGATGGCAGTGGTGGTGATATTGGTGGTGGGGATGATGGTGATAGTGATATTGGTGCTGTTGGTGATGATGATGGTGGTGGGGGTAGTGGTGATTGTTGTGGTGGTGATGATGATGGTGATATGGGTGGTGATGGTGGTGATAGTGGTAATGGTGTTTGAGGTAATGATGTTAATAGTGATGGTGACTGTGGTGATAGTGGAGATGGTGATATTAATATTGGTGCTGGTGGTGGTGATGGCAGTGGTGGTGATATTGGTGGTGGTTGTGATGATAGTGGTGGTGGGGATGATGGTGATAGTGATATTGGTGCTGTTGGTGATGATGATGGTGGTGGGGGTAGTGGTGATTGTTGTGGTGGTGATGATGATGGTGATATGGGTGGTGGTGGTGGTAATAGTGGTATTGGTGGTGGTGATGATAGTGGTGGAGATGATAGTGATGTTACCTGAGATTGCACAGGCAACAGGAACAAAATTTTGATGTTTTCAAAGAAGCTAGGAGAACTCCTTTCCAAATACCATTCCACCTTGGCCTAGGAGCACACTCTTTCAGATTGTGACTTTTTAAAGAGCAGCTTATGCTAATCAGTATGACAGGAAATAGTTCTGCAGAGGAACCACTCCATCCATCCATCCATCCATTCATCCATCCATCCATCCATCCATCCATCCATCCATCCATCCATCCATCCAACCGTCCAACCGTCCATCCGTCCGCCCACCCACCCGCCCGCCCGCCCGCCCGCCCATCCATCCATCCACCCATCTTCACTCTTGATTATTGCAGGGTGTCGTGTTTGTGCACTGTGTGGGAGGCAGCCCTGCAGCATGGCATGCGCAAGAACAACAAGGCGCTCATGGCACTCAGGTAGGCTGCCCTGGCTGTTTGGCCTCCAGCTTTGGACAGGCTTCGCTCTGCTCCGCTCCGCTCTGCTCTGCTCCGCTCTGCTCTGCTCTGTTCTGCTTCGCTCTGCTCCGCTCTGTTCTGCTTCACTCTGCTCCGCTCTGCTCTGCTCCGCTCCGCTCTGCTCTGCTCTGTTCTGCTTCGCTCCGCTCCGCTCTGCTCCGCTCTGCTCCGCTCTGCTCCGCTCCACTCTGTTCTGCTCCACTCTGCTCTGCTCTGCTCTGTTCTGCTTCGCTCTGCTCCACTCTGCTCTGCTCCGCTCCGCTCTGCTCCGCTCCACTCTGTTCTGCTCTGCTCTGTTCTGCTCTGCTCTGCTCCGCTCCGTTCTGCTCCGCTCCGCTCTGCTCTGCTCTGCTCTGCTCCGCTCTGCTCTGCTCTGCTCCGCTCTGCTCTGCTCTGCTCTGCTCCGCTCCGCTCTGCTCTGCTCTGCTCTGCTCCGCTCTGCTCCGCTCCGCTCTGCTCTGCTCTGCTCTGCTCCGCTCTGCTCTGCTCTGCTCAGACTCTGTCTGTCTCTAATGGATACCAGTCAGGCAAAGGGCTCCCATATCTTCTTTCATTAGTTTTTCTTTCTTTCTTGTTCATTCATTCATTCATTCATTCATTCATTCATTCATCTATTTATTTTTTGTTATTTTTATTTGTCCCATGCAAGAATGGGAATAGATTGCTCATCTTTGCTGATGCTCCAGCTGAGATCTGGACTGTCTCTAAAGGGCATCAGTTGGTCACCCAGGCTTCTGCCCCTTCTTTTTTCCTCTGTTTATTGTTTTGTGGTTTTTGTTTCATTTTCATGATAGTTTCATGCAAGAATGGATGGCTGGGCTCTGCCTGACTTGAATGAACATTAGTTGCTCATTAAACTTTTGCCTTTCTTTATTGTTGTTGTCATTGTTAAAAGTCTTTGATTTTTGTCTCATTTTCAAGATATTTTCATGCCAAGGATGGGAACAGATTGTTCATGTGTGCTGATACCCAGGTGGCAGCCTTTGTTGCTTAATTATTATTTGATTCATTGAATGGTTGAAAAATATTTTTACATCGCTACACATGTGTTTTTCTATGAGTAAGGTGAAAGTAGAATATAATTGTATGTGGATAATTCAGTTTTGTGTATTGTCTTCAGGATAATGTTGTTTTGTGTTTGAATTTCAACTGTCACCAATTTTCCTTGAAAGCAATGGTAGCTTTTCATTTGAGCTCAGTAGCTGAAATTCTGAACATTCCTTCATTAGGTCATAAATGTGATTTATTGTGTTTTAGTAATGTCATCATCTCTCTCTCTTCCCCCCCCCCCCCCCCCCCCCCCCCTGTCCCTTCTTTTTTTTCCTCCAGTACTTTGGATTTGGAGATATGGGAATCAAGCATTTAACAAGACCAGAGACAAGTTGAGGCATAAAAAAGTAATATCCAAGGTATTCAGAAAATAAAATTAAGTATGTCATGCATGTATAAAAATGATTTTATTATTTTCTTCTTTATTAAAAAAGCAATGTAGCATAGAAAATACCTGCAGCCTCTGTTACTGTTTTGAAGTTAATTTTGACAAGTTTACAAAAGGCTGAAATGCATTTTGCAACCCCAAATAGAACTTTCCTGAAATGAAAATAGAAGCCTTTCTGAAGTCATTGGATTATGAAAGGGTTTAGAGTTGTGATTTTTCAAGTGACGTACATTACATGTATGTTGGCATTTCTGTGTGTCATGCATTCCAGACAGATGACGGAAAGAGCAGGTCTGGGGAAAGTCACCGACTTCTTCTCTGACATGAAGAACTTAGAAACAGATCCATGTAAGGTTCCATTTCATCCTCCCTCTGTAGTTGCAGCTGTTGAAGCATTTCGTTGCTTTGCTGGATCATTCATGCTTTTCCATTCTCTTTTTGTCATTGAGCAAATATGCGCAATAAGTTTGCTTGATTTTTTGCACTAATGCCAGTGTTGCTGAAACTATCAAAAAGTACATTCAACATTAATGGGATGCATTCTTGGCATATGTAAGGTCATGGATGGGAACAGCTATGAAGGACCTTGAAATCTTAGTGTTTCACCTCAGCTTTAATATCCTCAGCTACAGCATGGGTAGTGTTTGGACTGTAAATCTCAATACATGACCAAGTTGTATTATCTTTAATGCACTGTGTGTGGCACACTTAGAATTTCTAGTAGAAGTTTCACCATATGAGACTGAGTCCCAGACAAACTGCCTACTTTAAGGTTTCTGGCAGTATGTGAAGGAACACCTAACCAAGCATGAGCTCCAGCGATACATCAATCTGAAGGCAGTCAACTCCGAGACTGGCCGTGGCCGGGCCTGGCTCAGGGCTGCGCTCAATGAGCACTCCCTGGAGCGCTACATGCACATGCTGCTGGAGAGGGAGGATTTGATGAAGTGAGTGCTCTGTTTGTGCATCTTTGTGCATGCATGTGTGTGGTTGTGTGCATGGATGCATAGGTTTGTGTATACATGGATGCATACATGTGTGTGTGTGTGTGTGTGTGTGTGTGTATACGTACATGGATGCATGTGTGTGTGTGAGTGTGAGTGTGTGCATGTGTGTGTGTGTGTGTGTAACTCTGTGTGTGTGTGTGTGTGTGTGTGTGTGTGTGTGCGCGTGTATACATACATGGATGCATGGTTGGGTATGTGTGTGTGTGTGTGTGTGTGTGTGTGTGTAACTGTGTGTGTGTGTGTGTGTAACTCTGTGTGTGTGTGTGTGTGTGTGTGTGTGTAAAACTCTGTGTGAGTGTGTGTATGTGTGTGTAACTCTGTGTGTGTGTGTAACTCTGTGTGTGTGTGTAACTCTCTGTGTGTGTGTAACTCTGTGTGTGGGTGGGTGTGTAAATATGTGTGTGTGTGTGTAACTGTGTGTGTGTGTAATTGTGTGTGTGTGTGTGTGTAACTCTGTGCGTGTAACTCTGTGTGTGTGTGTGTAACTGTGTGTGAGTAACTCTGTGTGTGTGTAACTCGTGTGTGTATGTAACTCTGTGTGTGTGTGTGTGTGTGTGTGTGTGTGTGTGTGTGTGTGTGTGTGCTCATGTGAGTGTGTGTGTGTGTGTGTGTGTGTGTAACTGTGTGTGTGTGTGTGTGTGTGTGTACATGTGAGAAAATGCAAACATATTTTTCAGTGTCCATTCTCCATTTGTTCATTTGTCATTTTTCTGTCCAAATATCAGTCTTCTTACCCCAATTTCTTTCTTTCTTAGGCTTTCATTTATTGAAGCTTGTGACTGTTGCAGGCAGTACTATGAGGAATGGGCTTTCCTTCGAGACCAGGAGAGAGCGTCCATGATGCCAAACATGGCAGCTGGTAGGACTGACTTTTCTGTGAAATGATTGACTTGCATCCAACTTGAACCACGGAGGCATGTTCCCAGGATTGTGACATGCAATCAAAGGCAACCCAAAATGCTTTAATGGTGGTTTTTGTTGTTTTTGTTTTTAAGTGATCATCGTAAATATATGCAAAGAACGGTCAGTTTGTTCTTGAAATAAATCTATTTCCAAAAGGAGACACTGCCTACTTTTTCATCCCAAACTTGATACTGACTCCCATATGACTATATCAATCACTTTAGATAAAGACTGGAAACCTTTGTTAGCATATCATATCCCTGGCTAACCTGTCTTGGGATGAACATAGTTTGCATGCAGAACCCAGGATTTTGCTTGCAGAATGACCAAGGCAAGGATGTGCATAGTTTTATCATGAATATGTGATTTTGTGATCTGGTGTTGAAGTAATCTAAGCTTCTCATCTCCTCTTAATCTACTAGTACATCTTTTTAGAAGTTCACCTGGAAAAAAAGAAAACAGAAAAAAATGACCGGAGTCTGACCAATTGTATTCTCTCGTGAGAGAAGTGGGCCCTGAAGAGGGCCGTTACTAGAGCAGTCGTAGGCTTCTAGAGCAGTCGTAGGCGAGCTTTCGGAGGGGATCCTCCTTCTTCAGGCCAAGTGATACAGGACTGGCAGGCGTAGGGTTTAAATAGGGCACTGGCGGAGGCTCGTGCAACGCA
>JAWQFJ010002879.1:30112-35112 GCA_034096865.1 Theodoxus fluviatilis
AAAGAGGCTAAAATATGGAGACGTGTGCAAGGAAGATCTGGTATGCAGATGAACCTCTTCAACTCTGGAAGTAGCCTTGTCTCCCTTGTGTATTAAGATCTTGCATCTGCATCTTCTTGTGTTCCATTTCAGCTGTAAACAGTATAGTCATATTTTAAAGGAATTTCGTGGGAAACTGACAACACAACACTTCTCATTAAGTTAGAAAGATTAGAGGTGAAAGCTATTTTTGTGGCAGTTAATCAATTATATTCTCTATCATACATGTTGATTTTGTTTTTGACTTTACATCCAAGTTGATTTATTATTGAATCTTTGTTGTCAGTTACAGGACTGATGGTGATGGAAAGTATGTGGAAGACATAAATGAGATGAATAAAGATTCAATGACAATAGGTGAGTGGTAATCAAGAAAACGATTGTGTATTGTATTACTGAGTGACATGATTGTTCATTTTGGAATATGGTAGGCTTAAAATTAAGGTGTTGGAAAGTTTTTGTTGTTGGATTGGCTGTTCAAATGAGTATTCTTGTTTTTAAATAAATGTATTTGTCACTAGGGAAATGCCGCTACCAAATTACTTCTCAGATTGTTGCTTGATTGTCAAGAACTTAGAGAATTTTGTTTTACAGAGTGTTGGCCTTTCGAAGGAAATCTTTTCAAAATTCAGGAACAGATTCAAATATCTTTCCAGATTCATATAAACCAGACATTTACAACTTATACAGTAGCGCAATGCAGAAAAACAGTTTGTATGAAACAACAACAATCTGGCTTTAAAATCAACAGGTGATGAAAAGTGCACTATACAAAAGTGGTTCATAATATTTTTAAGTTCTTGCCATCATTTCATACATTCTTTTTCCCCTCTCCCCAACTTCCATTCCCCATCCTTCACCCCTCACCCACCACTACCCACCACCCCCTCCCAGATTCTGATAAAATGTCTTTGTGCAGATTCTTCCTGAATGATGTGCTGTACATGCTGTGAATCTCTTTGCAGAGGAGCTGAAACCCCCTCCCAGATTCTGATAAAATGTCTTTGTGCAGATTCTTCCTGAATGATGTGCTGTACATGCTGTGAATCTCTTTGCAGAGGAGCTGAAACCCCCTCCCAGATTCTGATAAAATGTCTTTGTGCAGATTCTTCCTGAATGATGTGCTGTACATGCTGTGAATCTCTTCGCAGAGGAGCTGAAACAAGCAGTAGTGACAATGATGCTCCGAAAAGATGAAGTTGAGGAACAAAACAGGTTGGTATGCTGTGCACAGTCATCATGATAATAATGAACAGCTTTGTCTTTATTCATATCAAGACTTGCATACATCCTCTCATACCCCCTCATCAGCTGGAACATTGGGGCCTTTGTGCTTTCGGGGCCTGCTCCTGTAGCACTGGCTCAGCCAGCCCCAAGCAGTGCTTTTGTGCCACCGGATGCATTTGGAAAATTATTAGGGCAGCATGTGTTCTCTTCTGCAGCATTTTGCAGCTTCTTTATCACTGCAGCTGATTGTTCTAGCTTGCATGCCCAGACTTCAAAGAAACCCAACCTTGGACTTGCCGAGAATAGAAAATGGTTTGCTACAAATGATAATTTACTGGATTTAATGAGATGCAGGTACCCTGGTGTAGCCATTGGTTTCAGTGTGTGATTTAAAATGCTTGTTTCCATTTTAATCATGCTGTCTGAGTACTCAAGTCTTTCAGAGCGCTACATCAGAAAATCTTATCACTGTATCTAGCTGGAATTTTACTTTATTTTCCCCACCCCAAACTCAAGAAAATTTAGTGACCTTGCCACCTTTGCCCTCTGACCCAGGACACTTCGAGGACTGCTGGACCAGGAGTTGGAGAACTGTGCCACACTGAGGGCAGAGATCACGGAGCTGAAGACCAGCCATGATGTGGCACTGGAGCAGGAGAGGGCCAAGGGGCAGGCTCTGCAGAAGTAAGTTGTCTGCAGACTTTGCAGTCCTGTATGATAGATGTTGGAATGCTCTTTGCATGGTCACTATTATTGCAGACACTAGAGGCTTTCTTGAAAACTGTCAACTCTGTATGGGGGTTGATGATTTGCTAAGCATCTTGATGATAATCTTGATGCTTCTTGTCATGCGTCGAATTTTGATGAGCTGGCGAGTGTGTTGTTTTATCCTTCGAGCCGTGCTGCAGATGACGGGCCTTTAAGAACTTGTAGTTCTGTAAAGAAGTGAATCATTTTTTTAAAACAAGTTAATCGACTAGCTTGAGAGGAGCTCACAGCGGACACGAAATTATGTTTTGTCATAGACTGAAACAGGTTTTTCCGTGCAAGGTGCTCGCGTGGGTTCAGTAGAGCTCACGAGAAGCACTTAAATAAAGGTGAGACGGGGGAGGACGAAGAGACAGACGGACAGACAGATGGAGAGGACGAGTCTGGGCGATGGTTTCTGAGACCTTCTCTCTCTACTTTTGAGAGGCTGGTGACACTGTGTGGCCCACAGTAGGGATTTTCTCAGCGAGAACCCCGACCAACGTTAGATCTGTTACCTGACTGTTGTGTGTCCAACTGATGGTTTTCTCAATTGAGTAAATGGGAAAGCAGAGTCATTGATGATAGTCTGGACTCTCGCCGACTGAACTTATTTTGTTGTAACAATGAGAAATTTTGTTGTATGTTTTTTTTCTTCTTTTTTTCTGTTTTTAATTGTTGTTGATTATCTAGTCTGGCGTATTGTTGGTAATTGCAGGAGAAATTAGGTTCTGCTTTGTTCCTGCATTGCCAGATTTGTGCCATTTTGTCAAACTATCAAAGGGGAAATATGTTTCCACCTTATGCTTGTATTGTGGAGTTTGTGTCATATTAATGATAATTGCAAGGGAGATTTGGTTCCGTCTCGGTTCAGTATTACAGGCATTGTAGTGCATGGTGTGATTTTGTTCCTACATTATTGCCTTAGAGTTATTGTTCTTGATTGAAAAGAGGTGATTCTTGTCCCTACATTTCTTTGTGTTATAGTTTGTGTTCTTGATTGCAAAAAGGGGTGTTCCTTGTTCCTACATTATTTTTTTAATGTCTGAGTTCTTGTTCTGAATTGAAGAAGGGAAACTTCTTGTTGCTATTCCTGCGTTTCTAACTTAGTGCTCCGTGTTATGTAATTGCAGGACAGAACTTATTTCTGCTGTGTTCCTGCAGTACCGGGTTTGTGTCGCACTTGGTTTGTGGTTGATTGTAGTGGAAACTTGTTTTGGGCTCGTTACTTCACTGCTTGGATTTGTGGTGCACTACCACAGACGAGACTGGTTTCTATTTTCAGTTTTCTTGTGTGTGTGGATTATTGTTTGATCCTGCATTGTAGGAGTACGTTCTACAATAATTGATTGTACAATAAATTGTGATTGTTACTTTATTGTCTTGTACCTTTTGATTGGATTGCTTATTTCTCTTTCGGTTAAAGTCCAAGCAGGAAAAGACCCGTGACAATCGTGGTAATTGTTCTGACCACAATGAAGATTTTCATGATGATAATTTCAACCATGGTGATAATGATTTTAAATATGATTTTTTGATGATGATTAGATGAAAATGATTCTTGATATTTATGCCTAAAAGACATAGATACTGGAAATAACGATTATAATGATTTTGTTGCTGATTTAGATGGTGATTTTAATGCTGGTGACTTTGATGATGATGATGATGATGATGATGATGATAATGATGTGAATGATGCTTTTCTTTTCTTCTGCATTTACTTCCCAATTTAAAAAAAAATATATTTTGTAAACCCACCTTGAGTGGAGGTGTAATGAAAGAATGGAGCAGCTTAATGCCCCCTCATCAGCTGTGGCTGCTAGACTTCAGGATCAAGTTCCAGTAGCTCAACCAGGGGTGGTTCCAAACAGCCAAAGAGGTCTTCCCTGGAAATTTTAACCAACGGCTTGGGAATGAATGCTGTAGGTTTCTGCAATAAGTTCAGACTGTGAGACTGGTTCTGTAGCCTTTGATCCATTCTTTTGACAGAGAGAATGAGTTGCTGAAACACCAGCTGAAAAAGTATGTGAATGCTGTGCAGCTGCTGAGAACGGAGGGTGCAGAAAAAGGTGAGAATGAAAATGTGCAGAATATGTCAGTTCTGGTGTACATTTTGCAGATGTAGCTTCCCTTGCAGGCTTTCCCTTTCTATGCCTCTAAGAGAGGGAATGGATAGAGTACTACCAGTGATACATAGGCTTTCCCTTTCTATGCCTCTAAGAGAGGGAATGGATAGAGTACTACCAATGATACATAGGCTTTCCCTTTCTATGCCTCTAAGAGAGGGAATGGATAGAGTACTACCAATGATACATAGGCTTTCCCTTTCTATGCCTCTAAGAGAGGGAATGGATAGAGTACTACCAATGATACATAGGCTTTCCCTTTCTATGCCTCTAAGAGAGGGAATGGATAGAGTACTACCAATGATACATAGGCTTTCCCTTTCTATGCCTCTAAGAGAGGGAAGGGATAGAGTACTACCAGTGATACACAGGCTTTCCCTTTCTATGCCTCTAAGAGAGGGAATGGATAGAGTACTACCAATGATACATAGGCGTTCCCTTTCTATGCCTCTAAGAGAGGGAATGGATAGAGTACTACCAATGATACATAGGCTTTCCCTTTCTATGCCTCTAAGAGAGGGAATGGATAGAGTACTACCAATGATACATAGGCTTTCCCTTTCTATGCCTCTAAGAGAGGGAATGGATAGAGTACTACCAATGATACATAGGCTTTCCCTTTCTATGCCTCTAAGAGAGGGAATGGATAGAGTACTACCAATGATACATAGGCTTTCCCTTTCTATGCCTCTAAGAGAGGGAATGGATAGAGTACTACCAATGATACATAGGCTTTCCCTTTCTATGCCTCTAAGAGAGGGAATGGATAGAGTACTACCAATGATACATAGGCTTTCCCTTTCTATGCCTCTAAGAGAGGGAATGGATAGAGTACTACCAATGATACATAGGCTTTCC
>JAWQFJ010002879.1:40112-52183 GCA_034096865.1 Theodoxus fluviatilis
TGTATCTATTTGGTGTGCTGTCTCTGTACTTTCCTGCAGAACTGTCATGGTATCTCTCTGATGTGCCATCTGTGTTTGTGTGCTGTCTCTGTACCAACCTGGTGAACTGTCATTGTACCTACCTGGTGTACTGTCGCTGTATCTATTTGGGGTGCTGTCTCTGTACTTTCCTGCAGTACTGTCATGGCATCTCTCTGTTGTGCCATCTGTCTCTACTAGTGTGTTGTCTCTATATCTGTCTGATGCACTGTCTCTATACCTTCCTGTTGTGCTGTCACTGTATCTAGCTGGTGTGCCGTCACTGTATCTAGCTGGTGTACTGTCACTGTATCTAGCTGGTGTACTGTCACTGTATCTAGCTGGTGTACTGTTACTGTATCTAGCTGGTGTACTGTCACTGTATCTAGCTGGTGTACTGTCACTGTATCTAGCTGGTGTACTGTTACTGTATCTAGCCGGTGTGCCGTCACTGTATCTAGCTGGTGTACTGTCACTGCATCTAGCTGGTGTACTGTCACTGTATCTAGCTGGTGTACTGTTACTGCATCTAGCTGGTGTACTGTCACTGTATCTAGCTGGTGTACTGTTACTGTATCTAGCTGGTGTACTGTCACTGTATCTAGCTGGTGTACTGTCACTGTATCTAGCTGGTGTACTGTCACTGTATCTAGCTGGTGTACTGTTACTGTATCTAGCCGGTGTGCCTTCACTGTATCTAGCTGGTGTACTGTCACTGCATCTAGCTGGTGTACTGTTACTGCATCTAGCTGGTGTACTGTCACTGTATCTAGCTGGTGTACTGTCACTGCATCTAGCTGGTGTGCCATCACTGTATCTAGCTGGTGTGCCATCACTGTATCTAGCTGGTGTGCCATCACTGCATCTAGCTGTTGTGCTGTCACTGTATCTAGCTGGTGTACTGTCACTGTATCTAGCTGGTGTACTGTCACTGCATCTAGCTGGTGTACTGTTACTGCATCTAGCTGGTGTACTGTCACTGTATCTAGCTGGTGTACTGTCACTGTATCTAGCTGGTGTGCCATCACTGTATCTAGCTGGTGTGCCATCACTGCATCTAGCTGTTGTGCTGTCACTGTATCTAGCTGGTGTACTGTCACTGTATCTAGCTGGTGTGCCATCACTGTATCTAGCTGGTGTGCCATCACTGCATCTAGCTGTTGTGCTGTCACTGTATCTAGCTGGTGTACTGTCACTGTATCTAGCTGGTGTACTGTCACTGCATCTAGCTGGTATGCCATCACTGTATCTAGCTGGTGTACTGTCACTGTATCTAGCTGGTGTGCCATCACTGTATCTAGCTGGTGTACTGTCACTGTATCTAGCTGGTGTGCCATCACTGTATCTAGCTGGTGTGCCATCACTGTATCTAGCTGGTGTACTGTCACTGTATCTAGCTGGTGTACTGTCACTGTATCTAGCTGGTGTGCCATCACTGTATCTAGCTGGTGTGCCATCACTGTATCTAGCTGGTGTACTGTCACTGTATCTAGCTGGTGTGCCATCACTGTATCTAGCTGGTGTACTGTCACTGTATCTAGCTGGTGTACTGTCACTGCATCTAGCTGGTGTACTGTCACTGTATCTAGCTGGTGTACTGTCACTGTATCTAGCTGGTGTGCCATCACTGTATCTAGCTGGTGTGCCATCACTGCATCTAGCTGTTGTGCTGTCACTGTATCTAGCTGGTGTACTGTCACTGTATCTAGCTGGTGTGCCATCACTGTATCTAGCTGGTGTGCCATCACTGCATCTAGCTGTTGTGCTGTCACTGTATCTAGCTGGTGTACTGTCACTGTATCTAGCTGGTGTACTGTCACTGCATCTAGCTGGTATGCCATCACTGTATCTAGCTGGTGTACTGTCACTGTATCTAGCTGGTGTGCCATCACTGTATCTAGCTGGTGTGCCATCACTGTATCTAGCTGGTGTGCCATCACTGTATCTAGCTGGTGTACGGTCACTGTATCTAGCCGGTGTACTGTCACTGTATCTAGCTGGTGTGCCATCACTGTATCTAGCTGGTGTGCCATCGCTGTATCTAGCTGGTGTACTGTCACTGTATCTAGCTGGTGTGCCATCACTGTATCTAGCTGGTGTACTGTCACTGTATCTAGCTGGTGTACTGTCACTGCATCTAGCTGGTGTACTGTCACTGTATCTAGCTGGTGTACTGTCACTGTATCTAGCTGGTGTGCCATCACTGTATCTAGCTGGTGTGCCATCACTGCATCTAGCTGTTGTGCTGTCACTGTATCTAGCTGGTGTACTGTCACTGTATCTAGCTGGTGTGCCATCACTTTATCTAGCTGGTGTGCCATCACTGCATCTAGCTGTTGTGCTGTCACTGTATCTAGCTGGTGTACTGTCACTGTATCTAGCTGGTGTACTGTCACTGCATCTAGCTGGTATGCCATCACTGTATCTAGCTGGTGTACTGTCACTGTATCTAGCTGGTGTGCCATCACTGTATCTAGCTGGTGTACTGTCACTGTATCTAGCTGGTGTACTGTCACTGCATCTAGCTGGTGTGCCATCACTGTATCTAGCTGGTGTACTGTCACTGTATCTAGCTGGTGTGCCATCACTGTATCTAGCTGGTGTGCCATCACTGTATCTAGCTGGTGTAATATCACTGTATCTAGCTGGTGTACTGTCACTGTATCTAGCTGGTGTGCCATCACTGTATCTAGCTGGTGTACTGTCACTGTATCTAGCTGGTGTGCCATCACTGTATCTAGCTGGTGTGCCATCACTGTATCTAGCTGGTGTACTATCACTGTATCTAGCTGGTGTACTGTCACTGTATCTAGCTGGTGTGCCATCACTGTATCTAGCTGGTGTGCCATCACTGTATCTAGCTGGTGTACTGTCACTGTATCTAGCTGGTGTGCCATCACTGTATCTAGCTGGTGTACTGTCACTGTATCTAGCTGGTGTACTGTCACTGCATCTAGCTGGTGTACTGTTACTGTATCTAGCTGGTGTACTGTTACTGTATCTAGCTGGTGTGCCATCACTGCATCTAGCTGGTGTACTGTCACTGTATCTAGCTGGTGTACTGTCACTGCATCTAGCTGGTGTACTGTCACTGTATCTAGCTGGTGTACTGTCACTGTATCTAGCTGTTGTGCTGTCACTGTATCTAGCCGGTGTGCCATCACTGTATCTAGCTGGTGTACTGTTACTGTATCTAGCTGATGTACTGTTACTGTATCTAGCCGGTGTGCCATCACTGCATCTAGCTGGTGTGCCGTCACTGCATCTAGCTGGTGTGCCATCACTGCATCTAGCTGGTGTGCCGTTACTGTATCTAGCTGGTGTACTGTTACTGTATCTAGCTGGTGTACTGTTACTGTATCTAGCTGGTGTACTGTTACTGTATCTAGCTGGTGTACTGTCACTGTATCTAGCTGGTGTGCCATCACTGTATCTAGCTGGTGTGCCGCCACTGCATCTAGCTGGTGTACTGTTACTGTATCTAGCTGGAGTGCCATCACTGTATCTAGCTGGTGTACTGTTACTGTATCTAGCTGGTGTGCCATCACTGCATCTAGCTGGTGTGCCGTCACTGCATCTAGCTGGTGTACTGTTACTGTATCTAGCTGGTGTACTGTTACTGTATCTAGCTGGTGTGCCATCACTGCATCTAGCTGGTGTACTGTTACTGTATCTAGCTGGTGTACTGTTACTGCATCTAGCTGGTGTACTGTTACTGTATCTAGCTGGTGTACTGTTACTGTATCTAGCTGGTGTACTGTCACTGTATCTAGCTGGTGTACTGTTACTGTATCTAGCTGGTGTACTGTTACTGTATCTAGCTGGTGTGCCGTCACTGCATCTAGCTGGTGTACTGTTACTGTATCTAGCTGGTGTGCCGTCACTGCATCTAGCTGGTGTGCCGTCACTGCATCTAGCCGGTGTGCCGTCACTGTATCTAGCTGGTGTACTGTCACTGTATCTAGCTGGTGTGCCATCACTGCATCTAGCTGGTGTGCCGTCACTGCATCTAGCTGGTGTGCCATCACTGTATCTAGCTGGTGTGCCATCACTGTATCTAGCTGGTGTGCCATCACTGTATCTAGCTGGTGTGCCGTCACTGCATCTAGCTGGTGTGCCATCACTGTATCTAGCTGGTGTACTGTCACTGTATCTAGCTGGTGTGCCGTCACTGCATCTAGCTGGTGTGCCGTCACTGCATCTAGCTGGTGTGCCATCACTGTATCTAGCTGGTGTGCCATCACTGCATCTAGCTGGTGTGCCGTCACTGTATCTAGCTGGTGTACTGTCACTGTATGTACTGAGTATATTGTATCTGTACCTATCTGGTGTATTGTCTCAGTTTCTACCTGATGTATTGTCTCTGTACCTACCTGGTACACTGACACTGTTTCTATCTGGTGTACTGTCTCTATACCTACCTAGTGTACTGTCCCTTTGTCTGCTGGGTATATTGTCTCTGTACCTACCTGGTGTATTGTCTCTGTACCTTCTTGATAGGCTGTCATTTTTTCTACATGGTGAACTGTCTCTCTACCTACGCAGTGTACTGTTTCTCTGTCTACTTAGTGGGCTGTTTGTATACATTAATGCTGTCTCAAGATGTACCTGTTGTGCTCTCTGGGGTTTTTTCTGGTGAGCTGTCAGCAGTTGTGCTTGGTTAGTTTTCTTCAGATCACCATGGTACCAGTGAAGTCTATTCATAAATTGGATTTGTTTTACTGCTGGTGGGTGTATGAAACAAAGTGGAAGTGTGTAATTAAAGGCAAGGTGGATGTAAAACATCATTAACTCACTTTTATTTGGTCATCTGATAGAGTGAAAGGTCATGGGTTCAGTCTACAGAGGTTACTGACCTCTTGTCTGTCCCTCCAAGGGTTTGCTGTAGTACCCAGTGGGGTGTTTGATTAGTACTGCTTACTAATGAATAGTGGAATTTTCAGTTCCTGTGATGATATGAAACAGAGGTCATAATATGTCTACTGCACTGACATATTTTTTACATTATGATTAAATAAATATACCTACTTAGTATGCAGTTTTCTATCTAGTTTTTGGCTATCATGTCATTAAATTACCAGTTATAGTTTTGATGATTCTTTCTTTCTTTCTTTCTCATTCCTTCCTTCCTTTCTCCCTTCTTCCCTTCCTTTCTCCCTTCCTTTCTCCCTTCCTCCTTTCCTTTCTTCCTTCCTCCCTTCCTTCCTCCCTTTTTCCCTTCCTTCCTCCCTTTTTCCCTTCCTTTTTCCCTTCCTCCCTTCCTTCATCCCTTCCTTTCTCCCTTCCTTTCATCTCCCCTTCTTTCCATTGTTCACTCTTTCACTCTTTTTCTTTCTTTCTCTTCCTTTCCTTTCTACCCTCCCTCCCTCCCTCCCTCCCTCCCTCCCTCCCTCCCTCCCTCCCTCCCTCCCTCCCTCCCTCCCTCCCTCCCTCCCTCCCTCCCTCCCTCCCTTCCTTCCTTCCTTCCTTTCTATCTTTCACTCTTTCATTCTTTCTTTCTTTCTCATACGACAATAAAGCAAACAAATTATGTGCAGGTGTACGTACGCATCAGAGATGAGGAGTGGAATGTGTATCGACGCTACAGCCAGTTCCTGGACCTGCACAGCCGCCTGAAGAAAGTCTATCCCCTCGTAGGGAAATTCTCCTTCCCACCCAAGAAAAATGTAGGAAACAAGGTAAGATTTGCCCATGCTTTGGGTCTCATGCTTTGTGATCGTGGTTGAGTGTAAGGCTTCTTGTTGTCCTGGAAGCTATTCAAACACATGTATTTTGAAAGTTGAAGTTGTAATTTGTCATTTAAAGGATAAGGTAGTATGGACAGAAGCACAGATGCATTCTGTTTGTCCAAACACTGTATTGTGCAGTCAGATAGCCAATTCTTTGCTTGACCTTATCTGACAAGGGATATGGAAAGCAATTAAAACAATGTTCAATTAATTTTACTAGGAAAGTGACAAAAGATGTGAAGAATGGAACATATGTAAATATCTCAGTAGTTTGTAACTGAATTTTGTCTTGGTGCCATTCATAGTATATAATATATCTTTGACATGTGTGAAACCCTGCATGTCTTGCTGAGGTAGATATCAAGCTATATGACATACATGACATAACCAGAGCATGAACATGCTTCACTTTACATATAGCAGTGGAGTTGGGTAGTCATCACACATAACACAATGCTCCATCCTTGCCCACACTCAAACTGCCCACTGCCGCCCATCACTGGAGTAGGATAGCCCTGCAATTCCTGCATTAACTCTTTGTCCTAAATGTCCATGTTAGGAGTAGCAGGCAGCTGCACTCCCAGTCTCTTAAACTCTAAGTTTAGAACAGTGAATCTGAAGAGGCAAGCACTAGAGCAGAAGGGGCAGCTGGGATTAGCTGGCTCCAGACTTCACAGAAGACCTGCTGTCGGTGTGTATTGTCCCATACTGGCTGGAGCCATAGTCTAGATTGATCAGTTTCCTCATGAGGAAGTACAAAGTGCTAGAGAAGCTGCTTATATACATGTGAAAATGAGTACATGTGATTCAGAATTTTAAGGTGGACTAAGGCACTACTGGCCCAAAGCATGGTGCCTGGAGTAAAATATGTACATCAGATACTTCCATTTGTTGCTATGGAATGGCCTTGTGAGTGCAACAGAGGCATGTGGGGAAATGTGAACAAGAAATCGTGCATTCATTCACCACCTGACTGCATGCTCTTGAGACAGGAGAGAAGGTGCTGGAATGAGAGAAAGTGTGGCCTGATGAGGGGAGAAAAAGTCTGTGGTTTGAAATCCATGGATGAGTGGGAGGTAGCAAGATGACACCAGCATGTATACCTACTAGACAACTCTGATGTTGTATGCAAGTGGTTAATTAAGGTCCTCACTTTGCATTCACTTTGCAGTGATCAGGTGTAAAGGTGAATGTATGGTTTTATATAGCAACTTATCACCCTTCTCTGGGACTCAAACTGCTTTACACTTTACCCCTGATCACTGGGCTACTTCATCAGTCTTTCACTGGCACCTGACAACAAACACAGAGACAGACAGTTATGACACACACAGTCAGGAGCCAGCACCAACTCCACTCCCTGGGGAGTATTCCAACCTGATGCTGGCTCATGACTTCATGCAAGGGTTAATCACACTACAGTTTGCAATCACTGCTCACACAGGTACCCAGTTTAACTCCTGGGTGGAGAGAAGCAACGTGAATGAAGCATCTTGCTCAAAGATGCAGCTCTGGGATCTGCACAGCTTCAAACGGTGCACCATTAGCTGGTGGCCACTGCAGTCAAGCACACTAACCAGTTGCCACAGAGTGTAGTGTTCAGTGCTGCATGGATCCAATAGTTGCATCCCTGGGCAAATTCCTTCCCCTGCAGTTGCCTCTCCTTTCTGAGAAGGCAGACTTGGTACTGGTCGCTGCTCTGCGGCAGCTGGAAGTGAAAGTCTCCAAACGGAATTTCCTTACTAGACAAAACCAAGGTTGTTACCATTATTGTCAATATGAACTCATTCATTGTGACCAGAGTAGCCTGGGTTGACCCCCCCACTGCCCACTCACGCTGTGACTGTTGACTGGCTCAGGACCCCCGAGTGGTGGAGCAACGGCGTGTGATGTTCCAGCAGTACCTGCGCTCCGTCATCAACCTGCTGCTGGAGAAGAATGAGGATCTCACCAGCAACACCTGCAAGGAGAAACTCGTTGCCAAGCTGCCTTTCTTCGGGTGAGCTGTCCCTGTGGTGTTGTGATGCAGATCATAGTTGAAGGTGGCGTGTTAAAAGAATGAACTGTTTCATTCAACAGATACGATTTTACTCTAAGACCTTTGGTGGTCTTCTGGCTGCTATGAACGAGCTGGGTGTGACTACTTTCAAGAAAAAAAGAGGGAGGGAGGGAGGGAGGGAGACAGAGGGAGAGAGACAGAGGGAGGGAGACAGAGGGAAGGAGAGGGAGGGAGGGAAGGAGACAGAGGGAGGAAGAGATGGAGGGAGGGAGAGAGAGAGAGAGAGAGAGAGAGAGAGAGAGAGAGAGAGAGAGAGAGAGAGAGAAGAGAGAGAGAGAGAGAGAGAGAGGGGGGGAGGGGGGAGGGGAGGGAGGGAGGGAGGGAGGGAGGGAGGGAGGGAGGGAGGAGGGAGGGAGGGAGGAGTGAGGAGGGGAGGGAGGGAGGGAGGAGGGAGGGAGGGGAGGGAGGGAGAGGAGTGAGAGGAGGGAGAGGGAGGGAAGGGAGGGAGGGAGGGGGAGGGAGGAGGGAGGGAGGGAGGGAGGGAGGGAGGGAGGGGGGGAGGGAGGGAGGGAGGGAGGGAGGGAGGGAGGGAGGTAGAGAGAGAGGTGTCTTTTACTCTAGACTTCATCCTGACACATGGTGTTGCATTATTCAAGACTTCATATGCAGGTTACAGACAGGTCACACAACCCCATATTGGCACAATAGGGCATGTGAGATCAACTTAGATTTGTAGCATGACAAATAAAGAAAATTATGGGCATTATTCACTCAGTCATCTCTCAAAAGATTGTGGGTTTGGTCCCGCCCCAAGGTCTTTATTATAGGCTTATCATTTCATATTGCCTTCCCCACTGTTATGATGTCTTGTGCATTCCATAGTGAGGAAAATTCCCTTTAGGGTCTAGCTTTTGGACATAACGACAGGGTCTGATTAGCATTAAAATGCCATGAGCATTGACTGCCTATTAGTCCTATGGCAAAGAAAATACCTTGAAACTGGAGACCTTGATTGTATCCTTTAAATTGAATGTTTTTTCAATGCAGATTTATGCATTATTATGGATATAGCCTCATTTACACTCATGACTGCAGTCATTTAGGAATGTTCTGAGGAGCTCAGCAGAAAGATATGCTGATTCATGCATTAGCAGGCAATCAAACCTTCAGGCATGAAACTTTGCATTACAGTCTAGCCCAAATCACACATCTCTATACTGCTTTTCCGTGCACTTTCTCATTCTGATGTGTGTGTGTGTTCTTTGGCTGCAGTGACAAGCCAGAGAGTGGAGGCAAGAAACAGAGAGGGAAGCAGGCAGCAAGGTCACGGGGGGCTCAAGACCCCACTCCTGGCAACGGTGCCACACACGGGAACACAGAATACTCGGGTCTCTAGCATCAGCATGCCCACACTCAACATGCCCACTGTTGGGTCCTTGAGTACCAACTTACTGGTGTTGGGTCAGGTTTGCAGTGTGATAGACTGTGCCCATGTGAATGTGTGCTTTCAGAAGGGCAAACAGGTGCAATAGATGTTATGTTAATGCTGAAGGGAGATTTGCCTTGGCTAAAAAGAATTTATTTGGGATGCAAGCTGTACAAGTTGGCGAGATATAATGGAAGTACTCTTTGGTTATGCAGGAAACTTGTTGAAACTTGATGGATATTATAGTGTGAGTTCAGGGTGTCTTATTGGACAGGCCAGTCAGTGGGTTGACGACGGCTGTTGTGGTCTGATGCATGCATTCCTGTTTGTTGTTTGGGATCCTGAATGGCGCCTTTCCTTGATTGTTGAATGATTATTGAACAGTCCCAATGCTTTAAAGTTGATGAATGCATTTCTAGATACATTAGGTGGTTTCCATGCTACACAGTGCAATACACAGATTTTCAAGCATGAAATATTACTTCCTAGACAGATGTGTTACACTTGGGGATGAGAACATAACTGTAGGACAATTATACTTCTGCCAGATATTTCCATTGAAAAAACTCTTGCAAGAGATCTCAGTACTCAAATGGCTCATTAGACTTATCTGGAAAAAGGACAGAAAATTAAAATGTTCCATTTGGAGACATGCACATTTACAGGTGTGTTTATACCAAAGGGATAAGAGAAAGAAAGTGTGTATTTTCCATCTGACCTTATGGCCTCGCCAGCATTTGTATTTCCTCTCTTCTGGAAATTAAAGCACTGCCCATTGATTGATATAGAGCTTTGTAGCAGAAAACCCCCCAAAACTTATCATATTCTTGTGGAGTATCTATTCATATGGAGTGTTGTTTTGTCATTTCAAATGTAGTGGCAAGACTGACTTCTCCATGCTGATACTCGCATGCCTGTAGTGCTCAAGCCATCAAGCATTTAACCTCCTTTTCCCCCCTTAGAGATCTCTCTCCTCCTCCTCCTCCTCCTCCTCTGCCTCCTCCTCCTCTGCCTTCTCCTCTTCCGCCTCCTCCTCCTCCTCCTCCTCCTCTGCCTCCTCCTCCTCTGCCTTCTCCTCTTCCGCCTCCTCCTCCTCCTCCTCTGCCTCCTCCTCTTCCACCTCCTCCTCCTCCTCCTCCTCTGCCTCCTCTTCTTCCGCCGCCATCTCTTCTTCCGCCGTCTCCTCTTCTTCCGCCGCCTCCTCCTCCTCCTCCTCCTCCGCCTCCGCCGCCTCCTCCTCCTCCTCCTCCTCCTCCTCCTCCTCCTCCTCCTCCCCCTCCTCCTCCTCCTCCGCGGCCTCCTCCTCCTCCTCTCCTCCTCCTCCTCCTCCCCTCCTCCTCCTCCTCCTCCTCCTCCTCCTCCTCCTCCTCCCCCTCCTCCTCCTCCTCCGCCTCCGCCGCCTCCTCCTCCTCCTCTCCTCCTCTGCCTCCTCTTCTTCCGCCGCCATCTCTTCTTCTGCCGCCTCCTCCTCCTCTTCCTCCTCCTCCTCCTCCCCCCTCCTCCTCCTCCTCCGCCTCCGCCGCCTCCTCCTCCTCCTCTCCTCCTCCTCCTCCTCCCCTCCTCCTCCTCCTCCTCCTCCTCCTCCTCCTCCTCCTCCTCCTCCTCCTCCTCCTCCTCCTCCTCCCCTTCCTCCTCCTCCTCCTCCCCCTCCTCCTCCTCCTCCGCCTCCGCCGCCTCCTCCTCCTCCTCTCCTCCTCCTCCTCCTCCTCCCCTCCTCCTCCTTCTCCTCCTCCTCCTCCTCCTCCTCCTCCTCCTCCTCCTCCTCCTTTCTTCTTCTTTCTTCTTCTTTCTTCTTCTTTCTTCTTCTTTCTTCTTCTCATTTATAAATTATATCTTCACTGCACAAAAAGTTTGTCTATTTTGGCTGACCATGTTGTGTAGATGTAGTCTAGTTATGTTTTGGTGGATTTGAAAGCAGCTGTGCTCTTTGTTGCTTGTTGTAACTGGTGCTTGTGAGGCCTTGTTACGTATCGTTGCCTTTTGGAATACAATTGGGTGACAGTATCAAAATTGTAGAGACATTTTTCTGCATATTCCTGTTCAGCACTTTGAAGTATGGATAGGTTTTATCAGAATTTGCTTGTAAAATGCTGTATATTGAAGAAATGCCATGCTATGATTTGTGTAGTAAAAATGTGAATTTTTGTCATAATTCCTTAAGCTGTTAAGTTAGACCTTTAAAAAAAAAAAGTCTATATAGTTTTATTTTAATCCTGCTAATTTTATTTTACAAATGCATGAAAGGGTGTATTTTTCTTTATGTTGAATCCAGGAGAAATAACGTACACATCAATGGAAGTTTTAGTGTTCACTTATGTCAGTCACTGCATCCTGTCATGCCCTGCCCTTGCCAGATAGTTACAGTGTGTAGGATTATGATGAGATTTTAGTGTCTTAGCGCTCCCTAATCATGGAAGATTTTTTTTTAGTTGCATTTTTGAGGCATGCTTAGTGGAGAGTTACATGTTGTTGTGCTCATCTGGCTGAAATGTTTGATGTTGTCAGATACAGTGCTTGTATATGAAGAGGCACACATTTGCTTAAGAGCATCAAAAAGGATGACGTGTGACGTGATTCACATGAAAAAAAATCATTAACTTCTGGTTGACTCTGATTTATGGTGAGGTGCATGTTAAACCCTGATGTTTAAAGAATTGGGAAAACAGGACACAATGCTATAAATTAAATAGGATTAAACTAGTATACACTTGTGTATGTATATGCTCATGAAAATGTACCTATATGTGTAAACATATTTGTGTTGGGGGTGGGGGTGGGGAGGCCAGAAATGTTTAGAAATAGTTTGCACAATAAGAACCTTTTGGACAACAGGACCAGGCACGATAGTATAGAATAACATGAAAACGTGGGAGAAGGAATCTCATACAAGGGACACACA
>JAWQFJ010002879.1:52193-97193 GCA_034096865.1 Theodoxus fluviatilis
AAAATTGAAGTCTCCGCATAGGGACAGTGTGTAAGGCACGATTGGAGTTGGGTGTGGATACTTGCAGATCGGGTTGCAAACAAATGGGACGAATAAGTTGTGTCATTTAGTTTTGTTGTGCTGACCACGACTGAGATAGGGGGTTTGTGTAGATGTTCGAAGTCTCTTGATTTATTGTGGGAGGTTTTTTGGTGGGATTGAAAAAAGTCAAGATCAATGCGTCTGTGGGGCTGTCAGTTTGTTTATGTTGCGTTGGTGTGTATAGACTTGGTGCTTTTGGGTAGGGTTATGTGATATTGATTGGGTGATCCGTTGTTAACGTTGTTAAGTTAGATCAGTATGCTCATTTATTTGGGGAGAATAACAAAAGAGTTTGGGGGGTGAACTACGAGAGTAAAGATGTCAAAATGGGTTGGGGTTAGGGTATATTGAGAGCAAAAGATGTAGTAGATCATTTATAGTAGAACGCCAACTGATAATTATTAGAGCGAAGAAAATGGGAGCATGTGTGGTGTTTTTTGTAGGCGTTTTTAAGGGGTAAAGACTTAGAGTATGTGTGGTGTTAATGTTTTTTTTTGTTTTGTATTGGAGTTTGTTATTTTTAGTTTTATGTAGTTTATGTCGTTTTTAGTTTTTCTTTTTTAGACTTTATTGGAGAGTTTTTGTAGTTTTTATTGTTAAAAATTTTAGTTGATAGTTTTTTAATAATTAAGTTGTATTATATGTAAGTGTGATTATTGATGAGTGGATGTTTTTTTGTTGCCAAGAATAGAGATTATGAAGATATAGTAGGTTTGGTTGTGAGTTTGTTTTTTTTTAGTGAGTGTTGTGTTTTTTTTTAGTTTTGTTATTTTGTTGTTCTGTTGTAGTTTTTCATGATATTTTGTTTTTTTTTGTTTGTGAAGTGAAAAAAGGGAGTACCCCCAATTTTTTTTAGTTTGTGGATTTTGAGGGAAGAAGATTTTTTTTTTTTGGTTACTAGTTTTTTGTATTGTGTTTGTATTTATTTGAGGTGTCTTGTATCTTTTTTCAGATAAATTTGTTTTTTGTATTAGTTATGTTTTTTAGTGTTTTTAGTAGATTTGTTTAGTTTTGTTAGTTGTTTGTTTTATTTGTTTGAGTTATAGGTTAGATATTTTTTTCTTTTTTTGTAGATGATTTTGTATTGTATTTAAACGATTTTAGTTTGTTTCTTGTTTTGTTTTATAGTTTTGTAGTGATTTTTTGTGTTTAGTTGTAGAGTTGTTGAGTTTGTTTTGTAGTTTTATTGTTTAGTTTTTTAAGAAAGAATTGGTAGGATCTTTTTTTTTTTGTTTTTTTGTAATGTTATGTTTGTTAATGTTTTTGTTTGTTATGGTTTTGTTTTAGTTGTTATATTTTTACTGTTTTATAGAGTTGTTTTTTTTGGTTTATGGTTAGTTCGGTTTAGTTTTTTTTATTTATAGGGTGTTTTTTTTTTATTCTGTATTTTGTTAATAAGATTTTTTTGTATTGCTTGTTTTTTTATTTAGCTTTTTGATGTGATTAAGTATATTTTCGTTAGTTTGTTGTGTTTATATTAGTTTAGTTAGTTGGGTGTGAGGTGAGGGGGATTGTATTAAAGAATAGTGCTTAGTTAGATGTAATAGAAAAATAGATTTGTGTGTTTTCTATTGCCATTTGTTTTGAGTTGTTTTTCTTTTTTTAGTTTTTTTTTTTTTCATTTTTTTCTTTGTTGAATATATTTTTTTTCTACTTAGTTTTTTTGTTTTTTCATTTTTCTTTATATTTTTTTTTGTTTGTTTTTATTAGTTAGTTTTTGGTGTGTGTTTTTTGTTTTTTCATGTGAGTTGATGTTTGTTTATTTTTGTTAGTTGGTTTGTTATGTCGTTTATTGAGTGGAAACTTTTGTAACTTGGAGGTGTGAGTTTTTTTTTTCTATATTTGTTGATGGTATTATGTGTTTAGACGGTTTGAGAGATTTTATGGTTTATTGTTTTAGGAGAGAGAGGAAAGTGGAGGTTGTTGTGTTTTTAGTGTGTGTTGGATTTGAGCCCAACTGGTTTATTTTTTGTTAGTTACAGTTTTGATGGGTTGTTTTTTTTTAATTTAATCGTCGAAACTGTATTTAGTTTTTTTGAGAGTACACAGAAATTTTTTTTTTTTTTATTTTTTTTTTTGTTTTGTGTTTTTGAGTGAAAGTGTTGAGAATTATGTGTTTTTGTTATTATGTTTTTTCTTTGTAGAGTATTATAGTTAAATAGTGTTGGCATTTGATCTTTTTTTTTAGTTTTTTTTTTGTTACTTTTTTAGGCGGTATTTATTATTATGTGTTTTTGTCTCTTATGTTTTTTATTATGTCATCTTTGTATTTATTTGAACTTTTGTTTGTTTGATGTTTTTTATTGAGTATGTTACTGTTTTTAGTACGTTATTGTTTGATTTCAGGTTAGTTTGTATTATGGTTTTTAGTTGTTTGTTTTATTATATTGTTTTTTTTTACATTGACTGTTTTAGCTATTATTGTGTTTGGATTTTTTTTATTTTTTTTGTTTACATGAGTTGTAGTGAAAAGGAGTTGTGTTGAGTTTTTTTGTTTGTTTTTAAGATGTATTTTTAGGTTGTTGTGGTATTTATGTATGTTTATATTTTTTTTTTTGTGGAGATTACATTATAGTTTAGTTTGTATTTTAGTTCTTATTTTTGTGTTTTGATTGACAGTGTTTCAAATTTTAGTATTATGTTTCGTGGTTGGTGTTGTTGTAAGTGTTGATTAGTGTTATGAGGAACTTATCAGATGCAGATTAGACCATAGGCAAAAATAAATTGTTTTTCGTTAGTGTTTCATTCGTTTTCAGTTGGGGTTTTGTGTTTGTTTTATTGCCTGCTGTGGCAAGATATGGGGGTTGGTATAGCGTCTATGAGTGTGACAAGCGGCGAGTGTACGGCGCGGGAGGCGGTGCCGAGAGGGGGCTAGGTTCTAAAGAGAGGAGGGAAAGAGGGGGCAGAAGGAGAGGAAAAGACGCAGTTGGGTAGAGTGGGGGTAGTTTGAGAAGTGAGAATGGGGTGATATAGGGGGTGTGGGGGGCAAAGGGTGTTTAATCAGGGGAGGAAGTGAGGAATTTGCTGGTGTAAAGATATGAGATCTAGGGTAGGTAGTTATATTAGGAGTTGGTTGAAAGGAAGAGGAGGGGGAGGAAGGAATTCCAGTGCTACTGGGGATTTGTTGGGAGTTTCTAGGAGTAGGTAGTAAAGGATAGAATTGAAAACACATTATAACTAAATAATTAGAAGAATTTAATAAAAAGAAAATAATATATTAAAAAACATTACAGTGTAGGGTTTGGGGAATGGGTGTGATGAGGGTGAATGAGATTTTCAGGTGAGTTGGTAGTATATATAGAATGTTAGGAGGTCTATGATATGTAGGGATGAAGTTTTGTTTGTTTTTTTGTTTGTTTTGGTTGGGTGTGTAGGGAGGGGTTACTGATAGCAGATAAAAAGGAAGGAGAATTCCGTTGAAGAGAGTTCGAGTGAAGTACGACCCCACAACGGGGGAGGAGCCTGTTTAAAGTGATCGGGAGGGTTGAGATAGTATAGTGGGTGTGAGTAGTAGTGGATATGAGGCAGGGGAAAGCGATATAGTGGGCAGTTGCCCTTAATTAGTTGACAGTATAGTGTATTAGACTGATTCTTGGGAGGTATCTCATAGTCTGGGTAGGATGAGTGAGTATGGGTAGGGGAGAGATTGGCGTTCTATAAACAAAAAAAACGTAAGATAAAATAGAAAAGAAAAAAGAAGGTATTAAAAAAAAAAAAAAAGAAAAAAGATTAAATGAAAATGAAAGAAGAGAAAAAATAAGAGAAGAATAAAAAAAAGTCTATATGTTTTAATTTAGATATAGAGGGAAGGATGGTAGTAGAATCTCGCAGGGGGGAATGAGAGATAAGAAGTGGAGATAGTTTTGATGGTAGATTTAGAAGATATATGGAGGAGCTAAATAGGTACAATAGGATAAGAGGGAAAGGGTCGTGAATCCCTATGGCGTAGATATTTTAGTTTTTTACAATATGGATTCAAGGTAGTGAGTGTATTTTTCGCCTCTTGTGAGATGTGGGTGGGGAAGTCGAGGCTCTGAGAGGAATAATAAAGCGGTGGAGCAGGGACGAGTTATAGAGGGAGCTAAAGTGGGGAAGGTTAGTGATTACAGAGGGATAGGGGGTTGAAGAGAGGTAAGATAGGTTAGCGAGCTTAAAAGGATGTGGATGGTCAGAAGAGTGGCGGAGTAAGGTAGGAGGAAGCTGAGGGCAGTTGAGAGGGGAGCAGGGGGGCTTCGAAAGTGGAAAGAGGGTAAAAAGGGCCGCGTGGGATGAGAAGGGGTGCCCGGAGAGGGACGAGGGGGTGGGGCGGGAGGTAGTGCCAGGATAGGGAGGAGTGGGAGGTGGTTACAGAGGAGAGGTGGGTAGGAGACTAGGAGTAGATTTGGATATTGGTTAGATGATTCGAGGAGTGTTGAGGAGGGGATGGAGGGGGGGGGGAGGAGAATGTAGTAGTTGAGTAGTTGAGTCTTGGTAGCGCTGTTAGCTTCGGGAGGTGGCCTAGGAAAGGTGCAGGAGGGTGGAAGGATGATTTTAGTGGTGTGTGGAGGTTTAGTTCGAGTGTTTTTGGTTGGTTTTTTTGTTGAGTGTTGGTGGAGAGGAAGGAGGTTGTTGCAGTAGTAAGGTGGAAAAAAAAAAAATAAAATGTGAGGAGAGAGGGGAATAAGGAGGAGGAGAGGGATGAGAGTAGGGAGAGGAGTTTGGGGGTTGGGAGGAGGAGTGGGAGTAAGTAAGGGGGAGGAGAGGGGGAAGGGGGTGAGATAGAGGAGGGGGAGTAAGTTTGTGGGTGATAGGTAAGAGAATGAAGTAGTAGAGTAGATGGTGGGGGGGGAGGGAGAGGGAGGAGGGGGGGGGGGGGGGGGAAGGAGGAGTTGGCAGGTGAGGGATTGGGTTTGAGAGGTGGGAGAGATTGGGTAGTGTGGGGATAGGGGCAATGGCGGATAGAGTAGGTTAGGGAGGGAGAGTTACGATGGGATGGTTGTTTGGGTGCTTGCGGGGGGAGGAGTTGGGAGAGGGGTAGGAGAGGTGAGAGGGGAGGGAGGTCGTGAGGAGGGCGTGATAAGAGAGGGTGGAGTTTTGTTGATGGTTGAGGAGGTTATCAGTGAGGTAGACATGTGCTTGTAGAAGTATGGGAAGGTAGAGGGATTAATCATATCTACAGATATTTGTGCTTTAAGTGAATTCATCAAAAAGACATATGTGCGTGGTTGTACGTTGATTTCAATGAAAAGAGAATAATTCCTTATGAACTTTCTGGTTGTTAATTAGACTTTTATTGGCTGAGTGTTATTAGGGAGTGAGTGAGGTTCATGGTTAAAGAACCCTTGATGTGTGGTGTAAGTAGGTGAATTGGGAAAGACAGGGACACGAATGCTATAGAGTGTAAAGTAGGATTAAACAGGGAGTATAGTGTAGCTCGTAGCATTTGGTGTGATATACGTATAGGGGGGGTAGTGCTCGATGATAAGTGAGTAGCCTATCTGTAGGTGTGATCGATGATGACAGGTATTCTTGTGTTGGGGGTGGGGGTGGGGAGGCCAGAAATGTTTAGAAATAGTTTGCACAATAAGAACCTTTTGGACAACAGGACAGGTTCTAAAGGAAAGAGAAAGAAAATGCATTGATGAATAAACAATAAACAGTTAAACTGGATGGATGCCATGTAGGAAAAGAGAGCCAATCTTTTGCTGGGATAGTGAAGAAAAGCAGAAATTCCAAAAGGTTAATGAGTGAAGTGCTCACAACTCTGTCTCTATTCCCATATGAGCATGGTCATAAATCTCATTGTGTTATCTACAGAATATGTGCTCATAAAATTTGATCATGATTTTATTAAATGTAGACAAATAGAGAGGACTTGAGGATTGCAAAAGAATCTATAGGCTCCTCAGTGTGTAGTATGTGACAGAAGTGTACCTCTGATGTCTGGTATGTAAAGTTTGTTGTGCTTTGTATCTAGGGCATCTAAAGCCTTCAAGCTGGCTAGCATAACAAGCCGTTCCTTTAGAACGTATGAGACATGAATTATGTTTTTGTGGCAGCCTTGAGGAACAACTGTGATTGCACAAAGGTTTAATTTCATTTCTGTGCATGACAAACTTTGGTGTGCCGCTTCAAAGTTTTCTTGAAGTTTGTAGTCAAGTAAGGCATGGTTAACAGTGTCCCACTACATGTGTTTGGGTGGCATAGTAATTGCTTACACATAGACTTGTATTTTTTGCAACATGAGTGTGTGTGTGTGTGTGTGTGTGTGTGTGTGTGAGAGAGAGAGAGAGAGAGAGAGAGAGAGAGAGAGAGAGAGAGAGAGAGAGAGAGAGAGAGAGAGAGAGAGAGAGAGAGAGAGAGAGAGAGAGAGAGAGAGAGAGAGTCTACACCAGGTGCAGGCAGGACACCCCTAGTCAATAAGGCAACAGACACTTAGGTGTTACTAGTGGAACTAAATATGTAGCTTTCATATGGGTATATTGTACTGGGATCTGTCAGCCAGTGGCTGTTTTCTTTCTTTAATGAACTGTTGGTTGGAAGTGAGGCATTTCCAATGAAACGCTAGGGCACCTAAGCACATTAGTACTATAGTAGTGTGAGTTGTGTGACTGGAAGTAGTATTTAGTGCAATGGGGACTTGGGTAAAGTTTTCTGTTCAATTGGCAGTACCCTGTGTTTGCATGAGGTATTTTGTCTACTAATATCTTTGTACTCTACACAGAGAAGGACTTTTTGCTTTAAGAATGGATTTAGCCTGGTAGATCATTAAGTGGGCTTGGGTGATTAGATATTGTGTTAAAATCAAAGTGTACTCTGTATTAAATTTTGTTATTTTTTTTACTTTTAAAAACTTATCTTGAGATGTATAATTATATATTGTTTTACTTGCATTGTTGATGATTTCCATTTATAATTAATTACTGTGCATATTTTGCAAAAAAGAATATGCTGTGGCATAAATGACATGCTTTCAAGTTTTCATATGCCACTTTTGGATATGTTTCATAATTTGTTGGATGTGTTGATGTTATTGGGAGTGTGATTTTTTTTTAAAGGAATTGTGGTGTACCTGCTCCAAGTGAATTGGACTGTGCACTTTTGGTATGGTTCAGGTCATCTTGAAAGCTGCACCAAGCACAATAGATCTCAAAATGCATCGGTCTTTTTCTGCTGTGCCAGGATTTGATGCCTGCTGCCACATTAAAAGAATCATGAAGCATGACAGCAAAGACCTCTCAAAGCTCATAACATGCTCTAGCCTTGATTGCTGGGGGAGATTATTCCATTTTTGTATCAATATTTACATTTTACTACCTAAGTATGTTCAGCAATGGTCAAACAGCACACAACTGTGCAGAGCAAGATCACAGAATATGTTGACCAGCAAAATTGATGTGGTCTATTCAGTGTGCTTTCTTCAGGGATGCTTAATGCTGAGAAGAAGTGTGCAGAGGGAAGGTGAATTGTGTAGAGCTGCAGCTTTGAGTGAATCAGCACTGTGCAGCACAGCTACGGAGTGGCAGAATGGCATACTTGCAGAATGGTAGATGTAGAGAATTGTGTGCTATCATGCAAACCTACCTCCGATGCATGTCTTGCTGGCTTTTCAAGTGATGCCTCATGAGGTGCTCTGCTTAAAAGTGTTGGAACCTAATGGACCACAGACAGCCACGAACTATTCATATTTTTGCTGACCTGCCTGAATGAAATGCTTTAACCAAGAAAAAATTAATAAAATGTGTTTCCATGCTAAGACACTGGCTTTCATAAGGAAATTGATTTGTGAGGACCACATGTATGCTCTATCATTGCATGGATAGGTTGTAAATTATGAATTACACTGTGTTCATTAAATATGCATATGCATGCTCATGCACACCCACATGCACACCCACACCTCGCGAACATGTGTGCACACATATACACATACTCTCAAACATACATATACAGAGACACAAACACACACACACACACACACACAACACAAACACACACACATTTCATAAATACACTCACAGAGTCGACAAAAATGAGATAGTGGCATTTTCTTTGATATGTGATGGCACCTGAAAGTGAAGGAGTCTTCAAAAACATTCAAGGTAAAGGTGCATTTCACAGTGGGATGAAAGGATGTGTTAATCTAGCTCTGTGATTCTGCCTTCAAGCAGTGGAATATTGACTGGAAAATCTTTATTTTTGCTGCATCTATTGGCAGGTAGATATTTCATGTGCTTTTCCACTGTTTATCCCAAGTGTTTGCAAGTTGCAACAGAAGCAGGAGTGCCAGTGAAGAATAATTCCTTTGTATTGCTTGGTAGACTGCATGCAGATTGCACAAGATAGCTTTAATGAAATGTATTGGTACATGTACAGTGAAATGGTTGATGCTAGTATTGCATTTGTATGAGGGAATTTTAATTATTGATCAGTGGCCATAAGGAAAGCGACGAGTTGGCTCTACTTTCTCTTGATCTCCCCCTCCCCCCCCCCTTTTCCACAGTAATTAAATTGGTTTTATGTGCACTGTATATCTGAAGCACTTCTCTAAATCAATAACATGTTCATACAAGTCAGACTGGCTCAGGCTTTCCTGTATATAATGCTCAAGGCATGCATTGTTTTGTATGTATATTTTTGTAACTGCTGCATGTGTGTGTTTTATGGTCTTGTGCTGCAAAGACATGCTCATTGGCATTCGTGACTTGGGTGATATTCTTTTATCAACAGCACGATTGCATGTTTAAATTTTCCATTAGTGCTACAGCTTCGAGAGGTCCTGGCTTGAATGGTGTGCTGCTGATGGAGGAAACTGCCACCTTAATGAAGATTGCGTAATACCTGTTCCTCCTCTATGTAATTCTTTATGGAGGTAACCAGTGACAACAGGAAAAGTGGAGGATGCAGTATGGTGCAAATCGTAAGCTTCCTTACTCACTCTAGCTCATAATCAATGAATGTCTTCTGATTTATATTTGGGAAAATGGCATGTTGTATTTTATTTTGAAATGTGAAGGCATGTTTGTAAGAACATTGTTTTGCCCTGATAAGCATCCTTACCACAGGGAGGCCTCAATGACATTCCAAGGCCCCATTGATGTACTTAATCAAGCTCTTCGATACATGGTAAACACGTACAACTTGTTCCATATGGTACCTGATGTTGTAGCGTCTGATGATGGTCTTCTGTAATAATGTTGAGATTCCATCAAGTAAATGGAAATTTGGTGGAAAGAAATTGAAGTTTGTATTTGTTCATGTGCATCCTTCATTGCTAGACAAGACGGAATGTGCAAAATGCTCATCAAGAGCAAGAAAATGCTGAGACAGATGGAGAAGAAGCCGAGAGGAAAACAGTGATTAGCTGACACATTACTTGTCTACTTAATGCAAAACAGATGAAAGAGTGGCGAAACTTAGAACGAATTAAGGATCTGAAATATTACAACTGTTATATGAATGAATAAGTTTATTACTGAGGTACTTCTTTCAGTAAGAATACATTGATGGTCCAAGCTGACATAAGATTCTCACACACAACCAAAACACTAAATCTATCAATTCAACAGAGTTTTGACAGGCCTAAAAGTTCAGGTGTCAAAACGGAAATGCATCAAAACACTGCAAAGCGGTTTCAACATTCTTGAGTAGTTTTATTTGACATTTCAAAAAAGCAGGATGCTCATCTCTGTATAGAAAAGATCATTTCATCACATGAACTCTTCACATCACAAGCAATAATAAAAACACACAGAGGCCGTTTCAACAAATGATGATGGTAATGCATGTTGCACACATATGATAATGTTGTAAAGGACATTTCTATTCCTCAAAAACAAAACAAAAAAGTGGTGTAACTATTCAAGATACCGTAGGAACATTTTCATTTATTAAAACAAAAACAAAAACAACAAAAAACTGGCAAACTTATTGCCAATGTGCCTCTGAACTTTTGCACCCAACTCCCATAAATTGCAACTGAAGTCCTGGATTAACCAAAGCTACCTGTACAAAAAGAAACACTATTTTGAGATTGTTCTTGTCTATTACACAGAACAGGGAATGCAGAAGCACTGATGTTAACATCCACAGCTGTCAAATTTTGGACAATGAATCATCAGAAATGGTGAAAACTTTCCAGTAATCTGAGAGAGAGATGAAGACTGTAGTAGGCAATACCCAGTAGCTTTTCCGAATGCCACATCAAAGCAGTGTGTCAAGATAAAACATGTACACTCTCATGAGCTGGTGCTGAACAAAATATGTTCGGGAGCCATCTCTGCAGGTGGGTGCAATGGATCGCATAGACACAATTTGTACACTATGATTAGCATGATTAGTTCTCGGCACACCACACATCCTGTTCTGTGCCTAGTGACTAACACAACCATTGGTTGATCCCTTATCACATTAGCAATTCATCAGCACGAGTCACAACCAGAATGGGTTGAATATTTTTACCAGTCAAAAACTTGCAAGATATTAATACATTGTGCCCAACAGGTCTCATTTCTTCCACAGTAAACAGCAAGCCTCGAGCCTTTTCCAACAACACTTGGTTTGCAAGTCGTATATTGGTATACAAGCACAGAAGTGAAATTTTATTATACTTTCATCACTGGCCATCCAAATCAAATCTGAAAATGGCGATACACACTGAAGTAAATTTATATTTCAAATGTCATCTTGCTGCTGTGTATAGGTGTTATTACCGACCCTCCATCACCATTCCATAAAGATGAGATTCTGGTGGACAAGGGCTTGATCAGAAAATGCAGTGTTGTACAATGTTGAAGTGACAATTTGCGGTACCAAGGGACAAAGCTTCAAGCTGCTTTCCTTTTCACAACAAGGAAATGAACATGTTAAAAAAGGTGGCAATAACACATACTAGAATTTGGAATCGAGGCAAGTGTCCCCCACATCAATTACAATTTTGCGATTCGTTGAATTGCTTGGGATGGGGAGGGAGGGTTATTTTAGAGTCCAACCACTCCATATATGTATGCATACTGCATCTGCCCTGGATGAGACAACCTAATCAGCACTGAGGCAAGAAAACCCCAAGCTAAGGAGACAACTGGGAATGACATTTATGGGCCCCAACTTGATGCATATGCTGAAGGTGGCAGAAAATTGCACAGCAAATGACAGGTGCTTCAAGTTTGTATTACAAGTTCAATTTCAATCTGGAAAAAGACCCATAATGGAAATGATGCAGTTTCCTGACTCATCTCTTACCCCAGCAAGGAAGTGTATGGATCAAACTAACAAACATCAGTGTTATCATGTGGCTGACTCCTGTGATGAAAATCTCATTTTTCAGACAGCTCTGTCAATGATATGGCTTTATCAGCCAATTACCACAGATATGGAAAACAAAAGAGGAAAACTCTAGAACATTTGGTAGAGCTCACTGAACAAAAACAAGGACTTCAAGTAAAAGCAGGTGTACTCCAATTGCAAAGGCTAGGTTTGTCCCTTGTTTTCTTATGGCACAAACAATGTAACTATAATAACTAACACGTATCTACAAAGCTCTGTCTCTAATACTTGGGAGTCGGTGTCAACAGTTTGGTTTTTGATGACCTGGTAGTCTTAAATTAACTTCATGCAACAAAGCCTCTGTGCCAATGAGGAAAGACATCAAGCTACAATGACAGCAGCACAATGCTCAAGGCACGGGAGTAGACCCTGTACTGGGAAGGGATGAAGATGAGATGGCAATGCCAAACACAGGGCCCAGTCAAAGCAGTGCCAACTGAACAAAGAACAGCTCAAACTGCTGGTTCTGCATCATTTTGCATGTCCTCCTCCTGGGAAATCAAAGTGATTACAACCTTGACTTCATAATTAAGCATACAACGATGATTTGAATAATTTGATTTAAAAAAGTATACGATACAAAAGGAGTGGATTTCATATTTTAAAATGAATATGTCTGGCCAAAATGTAGGCAAAGTCAATACCTCACTGTGCACTTCTACATAATTATGTTCAAGTACTGGTACTGTGACGTCATGGTGAAACCTACATGAAATTGTCAGGTTTTCAGCGGCAACAACCTTAACTAGATCTACATGTATTTGGCTGGACATGTCCTGTAAGGAAATGTGTAGAGTGTAGATAGGGACATCCTAAATCTCTACAACTTTGTTTTCACTCATCTTTAAGCTGCATAGGGAGTCCTTTTTTCTTTTTTCTTTTTGACTTAGTGAATTTTTTAAAAAATTTTCATACCACAAACATTGCACTGTGGTTCCTCGCTGAAGCCACATAAAGCCAAACTCATAGAGCTGCTTTGTTGTAATACATTCATGATATTCAGTGACCTTTGGTTTTGCAGAGGCTGGGATGTGCCCTTTTGGTTATCACACTGATACATGAAGAACTCATACAGATGTCCTCACCAGGCCAAGACCCTACAATTGGGTTAAAAACACTAGAAATGCCACATTTTCCACACCAATTTGATCACAATCTGTAGGAGAAAACAGTAAACTGTATTTACATCTCTCCATTGCCTCGTGAATAATCAGGATTTTGTTCTTCCTAATTTATGCAAAGTAGAAGCCTGACCTCAGGCTCAAAGTCACAGGAAGGCATGGCAGCGGTGTGATGGTGTTACTACTCAGTGGTGCCATGGCTGTGTCACACTACGTATGTACATAATAAACTGTCTTAGAACTCCCTTCTTGAGGGGCAACAAGATGTGACGGAAAAGACTACTTGCATAAGAGTGATGTCACAACCACATGAAGTTTTAAGATGAAAGCTTATGAGTGAATGGACATTTCCTCAATAAAATAATCTGACAGGTAGAGAAAAATACTTTCAGAATTAAAATGCTCCAAATTTATTACTTTGTAGCACACTGACAGTCTAAAAATTACTTTTGGGATGGCATTTTTACAGTTCTATTTTGAAACGGCAAAAAACAAAGAATATCGACACAACTCAATACAGGTTTACATTTAAAACTACACAGAAAACGTGCATTAATCTCATTAACTTTCATGACCTTGAAGAATCCACATGTAGATCAATCTGAAGGATAAATGACAACATGACAATCTACAAAGAATTATTCACAATGAACAGTCAGTATTCTAAATGTACAGGTGTAAACACTCCCTTCCTTTCAAACATCCAGTTACCCACACATTAACTTATCACAATTATGCATTTGAACAACAATCATTATAAATAACATGGAAAAGAAAACTCTTTGAATTATGACCATGTCTTGGGGATGAAAATGATCACAAAAATAATTAATCATGTTCCACAACTGTCTACACTGGAGGAGGAAGAAACGGCGTGTAAAAAAGTGACATAAGTTTCAAGGGAGAATGAGGGGGGAAAAGCACCAATACAGCCAAGGTTTGCACACAAGCATGCTCGGAGGTATGAGTGGGCTGCCTCCAAGAACACCAAAGACTCTCCAATCACCAATTCTCCACACTGTCCGTCTATAATCTACAGAACTAGCGACTTCTTCAATATGCTGTATACCCTGCATTCCACTAGATACCCGACTTTCCCTTTTACCATTTCTTTAAGTTCTGCCTGCCTGCATCCAACATTCTCAGACTTGCCAGATCTTTACTTCTCTGTACTGTGGCTTGTTAAGGATCAATTACTTCCCTCCTTTTGCTTGTATCTGTATTCTGTGTTTTCATCCACAGAGCCATGGAGTCCCTCGATACCAACTGCAGACTAGCAGAGTTCAGTCCTCATTCTACAAATGCAAAGACTAGTCAGAAGCACACTTCCGCTCCATGCAGATGGAAGGCATGTCCTCATTTACCTTACCCACAATTTCACCCTGTCCACCTAAGTACATGCATTGTAAATGTCTCTTCAAACATGTGATGCTGTCCTGTACATGCAAGAGCTTTGCATCAAAGGTGTCCTTTATTAATAGTTAGATTCCTTCTGGAAACATCATTCCCTCCAAATACTGTCTATACTGGCCTGCAACTGATTATATATATATAGATAAAAATGTGTTGCCTGGTAAAGTACAAAAGTGGGAAGAATCGAGTTCTCAAATAATGTTGAAGTACTTCTTTGTAAGAAAATATCAATACACGTACATTTCAAATTAAGTAGGCAAATTTTTCAAATTAAAAGCAATGTGGATGAGTTGGGGGGGACTGGTATCCACAAAATATGAGAAGAGAAGTGAACGATTGCAGAAAAACCCTCAACCATTTACGACAGTCGTGAAAACTGGAAGTATTAGTACATGTATTCACATCTTATAAAATCTGCAAGGAAAGTACACCATGGTACATCAGTTTCTTTGTAATTATAGCTCTGCACATCTTAGTTTTTCTTCTTCTTTCTTAACCTGCCAACGGTACATATTGAAATATACTTTAAAAGATGAGGGTGAGAAGATAACTACCCCTAAATAAAAAAGGGAGAAACATCAACTGTCGTGCAACTGCAGATAGCATTGGGTGAATCAAAATCTATCATGCACACATGAAAGTGTGGAAGAAGCGGTTCTGTCATAATCAGCCTCTCATCCAAAAGCTGTAGAAGTGCCTCAAACTTCTCCCCAGTCCTTCCTACTCAAACATACTTCACTGCTTTCCTCTCTTGGCCACAAAGCAAACAAAAACAGCTGCATTCATCAGCACATAACTATACAGCAACACCAAACTGCCACATGGAAGATTCTGTACTCTGATCTTGACTGACCAAGTGATTCAAAGTCTCATCGATGTCTTCATTAACTCTAAAGATCCTGTACTGCTCATAGCCTCCCACCCCATGTGGCTGTTACTTGACTGATTTTTTCCTACAAATTGCATAATCCTTACAGGACTGGGGAATGAAACACATGAATAACTTACAGGACCTTAAGAGTTAAGGAATGTCACCTGCATCATTGCTACCATTGCTGAAATGGAACAGTTCAACCCAAATCAGAAGAGAAAGGCTTGGTTCTTTGACTCAATGGATGCACCAAGAACATTGAAACAGCAACACAAAAAGACATTATTTTCACGTTTCTTCTCTACTTTCCCTCATAGGTAGAATGGTAGTCCTAGATTCCACTTTTATAGAAATGAGAGAAAAAATCTCTTTCAGGTTTTGTTTTATGTTTCTTGGATTTTTAAATATATTATATATGGACAAATGTCAACTTCCAACACTGTACTTGCTTCAAAACAATTCGTACATATTTTAAACATGTACTTACAAATATCATATAGTGAATTACCAGCTTGTTAAGTACTATATTGGGAGTAAAATGTGCAAGATTTACAAGCTTAGCAAGAACTTGTTTAATCAGATTCAGTGGAAGTCAGCCATCTCACCTTGCAACTCCACAGCTCAAGAAATGCCCTGCCTTAGTAAGTACCAGTGAAAAGCAAATAAGATGAATGAGAGCAGCCATCTCACAACAAATGTTCATCTAAACAATCCAACAAACACAGATTGTAATTTATTGCCAACCCAAGAGCCGTGTCTTGTGCTTCAACTGCCATCAAAAACCTGACCAGTAACTTCCTGCCATTTCTCAAAATCTGACTTCCTCACTCCATCCCCTTCCCATTTCCATTCACCCATACTCCTTTTCTCCTCCATATTCATCCCCACCCACCCACCCCACCCCTATATCCACACTGCAATCCAGCCCCCACACATGCCCAACATACAAATACACACAGACACACACACTTGCATACACAAGTATACACACATGTTTGCGCCCATACGTGCATGCCAATACACACACATGCACACACACACACACACACACCTGTGCACACATACATACACAGACACACAGGTGCACAGACACACACCTTTCTTCTGCTGGGCATTGACATGCATGCTGACTTGCTGAAATAAGTGGCCTGAAAGCAAGTGAGCACTGTAATCATTTCCGACTCAAAATTTTCTCGTAAAAACCTGCTCTATTTGTTGTTGTTTTCACTATTGCACACAACTTGTCCTCAACAGTTAATCGCAAAGATATAACTACAAAACACTACCAAAAGCGGGAAATACATCCAACAATAACAAAGCACAGGTATTATATGTTTTAGAAGTTCACACCAAATGAAGCAGTGAATCCATTCATTTGCCAACACAACACTGTAAGCAGTAAGTGCTGAAGCAACTAAACGAAGCAATGGTGGCATCACACACCATTACAGTCTGTTGTGGAAATCTTTGCAACGGCGCTTGATTATCCTTCTACAAGAGGGCACTGCCTCCATGGAGCTGAATTGCAACTCCCCCACCACGGCCTGCAGTTTCATTCCACTTAGGCATGGGTGCACTTTCTGCCCTTACCCCAACAACTGTCACCCTGTCCTCTGCTCCACACAGCATCTTCCGTTCTCTCCCATGCGATCAACAGCACCCTCCATGCTCTCATATGCATCCTACACGATCAATTATGGATTGAACTGGGGGAAAAAAGGACTGAACTGAAAAAAAATATTATGGATTGAACTGCAACTGCCATGCTCTATCCTGCCCATGCACATAATTTCCATGCTCGCCATTGTGCTGCACAGCATTTTTATAAACTGGACCCATAAGAGATCCTTCACCCTATGAAAGCTCAACAAAAAACCCACTGTTATCATTTTGTCCCTTTAATTACCAAAAGGTTCTCATTTAGATAGATAAAGTATGTGATTATCTAATACATTTCAAACTTATATATATCAACAAAATCACACTGAAGTTAATATTAAATATTAAAATCATTTCAACTCTTTGGCACACACTTCAAACAAATGACACAAAAAGGAAACAACAATACAAGATACATAAGAGAACTAGAAAGAACTATTTAAATCACCTCCACAATCACAGAAATTCTGAAGACAAAATTCAGAAGCTTGATAAGGTAATTTATCAACTTATTCCAAATGGTTCCCATGCTGTTGCTATAATTATCATACAGTCTGTAATCTGTGCATCTATGTGAATCTCACTATAAAATTGTCAATACTGATGAACATAACAGCAGACTTGTGTTTATCTGTAGTCCTAAACAGCTCAGAAACATGTGTTCTACTGGAGGTGCTGGTACAGTTGCAAGCACTGTACTTCATGTTTGGCACATCTGCTCCACAGCAGAAATCATTTTCAGACTGAGACTAGATGTTACATATGCTGCAGTGACTAACAAGTACAAACCCCGAGTTTTGCCCTGCCCTCAAGTTCCAGACTGCATTTTTCCACCGCCCTGGCAGACCACAGCGAGCAAGTGGACATGCATGCATACTCTGTGTATGCATCCAAGCTGTGTACCACATTCTGCATGCATGCCAAAGAGAAGCCAGCAAGCATAAATGCAAATACCTCCTTGTTTCAATGCACACTAGAGGGTGATTATGTACGGAAGTCTGTTTTCACACGGAACTACTGTATATCTTGGAGAGAGGGACTGACAGAAATGAAGTCTGTTTTCACACGGAACTACTGTATATCTTGAAGAGAGGGACTGACACGGAACTACTGTATATCTTGGAGAGAGGGACTGACATGGAACTACTGTATATCTTGGAGAGAGGGACTGACATGGAACTACTGTATATCTTGAAGAGAGGGACTGACACGGAACTACTGTATATCTTGGAGAGAGGGACTGACACGGAACTACTGTATATCTTGGAGAGAGGGACTGACATGGAACTACTGTATATCTTGGAGAGAGGGACTGACATGGAACTACTGTATATCTTGAAGAGAGGGACTGACACGGAACTACTGTATATCTTGGAGAGAGGGACTGACACGGAACTACTGTATATCTTGGAGAGAGGGACTGACATGGAACTACTGTATATCTTGAAGAGAGGGACTGACATGGAACTACTGTATATCTTGAAGAGAGGGACTGACAGAAATGAAGTAGAATATGGACCAGCACAGAAATTGCAGCTTAAATAATGTGCTTTCATTTTTTAATTTTTGTTTAGCCTTGATACGAGTGTCTAGATGCACAGAGAGCTTTAAACAATGCCATTTCTAGAAGCTGTGCATTCCTTACTCTCATAGTGCGTTTTCTTGATTCTCAATGCCACTGCTGAATATCAGCCGACACCTGTGAAGTCTCCCTCCGCCACACATCACCAAGCTTGCTTCAAACCATGAAAAGTTCTCTAGAAATTTACAATGCTGAACTGCTCATCCTCAGTTCCAGACAATCACTATTCCTAAAATTTTTTTTTTTAAGTGAGCATACTTGGTCAAGACTCTCTCTCTCTCTCTCTCTCTCTCTCTCAACAAAAACATTTTATGTTCTCTTCACATAAATGTATATTCCTAGAGCTCAAACTAATTCAGTCATAGGAAATTGCTTGATTCACTCTAAAGAAAATGTAAGTAAAGAGGCTCTTTGACATTTATGACCACTTGTCATTCATAAATGCAGTTGCTGCATCTTCATCTGCCCCTGACAATTTCTTGCTCCATGATTCTTGCCTGGTCTGCACCCTGAACTCGGGTTGATCCAACAAGTAAGCTAGCTGGCAAATCCTCACAGAGAACTGAAAGTCAGCCATTCCAACAAACATACAAAATCACAGTCATATCAGCTCCTGAGCTGTTTTCTCACTGCCAAGCTTGCTGCTCTGCTTTGACTTTTAGCAGTTAACTCTGGTACAACGTTTTGATCTTCTCAGCCGTGTGGAAAAGCTTGAATACAGAGGAAGGAAATTAAGTTTGAAAAGAGCAACTATGCACAGCTAGTGCCTCGAAGTGTTTCATGAGCTCTTCTTCTTAAGTAATGAAAATGTGCTTGAAAACTTATGCTAAAGTTTTCAGTTTGCCTGAGAGTGCACAGAGAGAAAAGAGATTCAAAATCATATTTCCCTTGAAAAGTGCATTCTCACTTCTGAAATCTCACACGGAAAATCTCATCAGGAAAACATGATCTGCCCTTCTCCATCAGTAGTGAGGTCATTGACAACAATCACCAATCTCCAATCACAAGATATGTACAAAGCAACCTCTCACTTCCTCCTGTACCAGTGACCAGCCTGCCTATACACCTCTTTGTACAAGTTCAATGTGCAAGACATGATTCAGGACTCTGTGCTCCAGGAATTTTACCTCACTGCCCAAGCAACACGCTGGGCAGGTCTCCATCCCTGCAAATACCTATCAACACACTTCTTGCCAGCCCCTATTCACAAGCTGCTTGGTCGAGACTAGAATCTTGTCAGTGAAAACCCATGGCTTCTCAATGGGCACCCATGTCTTCTGGGTACAAAACCAAGTACGATGAGTGGACATCCATGGGTATTCCGTGGTAATCTGGGGCAATTTCGTAGAAATCTCCTGCTTCTCAATGGAAAAGTCAAGTTTATTTGGTGGAGTTGCCAGCTGTTGAGTGGAGGGAGTCTGAGGGACAGGCAGAAGAGGAGGGCATGCTGGTGGTGCTGGGGCCAGGGCCACCCTCCAGGGGGGCAGGCTTGGGGGTGGGGGGTGGGATGCAGTGTGTGGGGGAGAGGTGACTCTCTTTGCGCCAGGTGCCAGTCTCTGCCACGCCTTGCTCCACCACCAGCAGTAGCTCCTTGTCACCGTCCCCAAGCTGGCTGCACAGAAAGCGCCGAAGGTCCTTCTCTGAGCCAATCACCTCAGGTGCCTCCAGTTTGCTGTCCAGGTTCATGTAGCGGTCATCAATCTTGCGCAGTGCAATCCAGTGTTTGCGATGGATGCGCACAAAGCCCCACTTGTAGTCTGTGGGTGTGTTGACAATGAAGCCCATGACGTTCTTCATTTCCAGGCAATCTACACTCCTGCAAGGTGCACACAGACACAATGTACAAGTAGAAGCAGACTTCTCTTTTTCTTCTAAAATCCATATATAAAGCGAGATGTGGTAGTTGAACATTTAGAATTTTCTCCTCTCTTTGGAGTTCTTAACTTTAAAAAATTATCTTTAGACAATTGAACATTTGCTGTTCTAAGCAAAAGGTCAACAGAAGTATACTTTCTACATTATCTCATTTTCCTTGTCATGTAATGATGTATTACAAGCCAAAATTCAGAGCTAAGATCAGTCCAATACAGTGAACAGTATCAGTCCTCTACACTTACTATATTTTTGTTTCCTCATCCCCATCCACACATACACACACCTCCCAACACCACCCACACCCTCCTTTAAAAAAAACCACATCAATAATGTAAGGAGGTTATCAACATAAGCAGAATGTCAATCAAATGCAACAACATTAATTCACTTGCAAAATCTATTCATTGCAGTCCCATAGTACATCATTTAATAACAACCTAGTCAACAGTCTGTCTGTTGAAATCTGCTGACTTATAATGCTCTGCTCAAATTTACAACAATTACAAAAGAAGAGCCAGCTGGTTCAAAATGAGGGAGCATAGAGCAATATTCAAGTGCATGGGTCTCACCTGCAGAAATCAGGCTGAGGCTAGCAGTAGCAGTAATGATTTTGACTATAACACAGAGTTCAGAAACAACGGCTTGACCAAACATCCACCACCCACCCCCTGAGATAAGCATTTCTTCAGCACAATTATTCACTTGTGACTCCAAAGCAAAACTAAATGATCATATCAGGCATGTTCACCAGCTTACTCACTTTCTTTTGTCAAACCATATGGTTTCATAACCTTTCTTCTGTACTGCAGCCATGAGTACGTTGACATCATAGTTGCCCAATCCAAGGATACTTCTGTGCGGGTTGATGAAGGTGTTAGGTGATAATCTGAAACAAAAAATTCTGCATTACGGTTGTTCCATTGAATAACTACCACATTTCAAAAGCACTTTCCCCAACCTGTCTACATGTACTACATTTTAAACTAAATCATAAGCATATAATCCATTACCCCCACAAGACTGTATACCAAAGTATTCACTGTAACTCTCTGGTCTCCTCTGTCAAGCTTTAGACTCTTTTTATCCCCTCCTGCTTTAAGCATCTAATCAATTATTAGTTGTGTGTAAAAGGTGGCTAAAAACAAAACAAGTATTCACTTGTACAGGTTCACTGCATACACCATAATTATTGCAATGTTTCTGACTCCCAGACAGAATAGTCCCAGAGACAATGCCAATTGCGAGTGGTTTTTCCTCTCCAGTATCCATCTGTCCAGCAGTCGACAGAAGTGGCATCAGTATGTAGAGGTGATTTGATATATTTCTAAAGACAGTTTCAGATTTCTGATTCATCAGAAAAACAACCAATGTTTGATTCATTGACCCATATTACATGTATAACTGCTGGTCAGATGATCAAGAGTAAACTATATAATATATTCATGTGTTCCAGTTACCATTGCAATTAACATGGCAAATTTCAACCTCTTCTGCAAAATGGTTTGGGAGAAATGGGTATCTCTGAGATGTAAGTTTCAAAACAAAAGTTGTCCAACAGTGGCATTACTTAGTATAGGGCATCGTATACTACTCTCATGAAAAGTTTCACATTCCTGTACATAATAATATGATTATATATAAAAATCATCAGTATAACTATAATGCACATGTAGCCAAGTCTATATTACACTTATTTTACCATTGCATATAATGTCAAACAGATCCATGAATTCACACAATACAAATTTTTTATATTTTTTTCTGTCTCAAGGTAAATCAAGTGACTACCACATGTTTCATAATCATAGAGAATTTCACACACTCAACAATTCCAGAGCTGTAAGATGTATAGAGATTAACTAAACAAAAATGTTGTTCATTCAATCACAGAGACCCTCCATCCTGCATATAACCATGACTCTTATCAAATGCATGGCTAGACATGTATGAGAGGCAGTGAAACAGTTGATGTCACAGAGACTAGAAGCATGTTTGTGATGTAATTCCATTCCATTCCATATAAAAAACAAACATTCAACACTGACAATAGTAAGGCATCTCAATATAAAAACACACACTGACTGGATTATTACAGTTCATCAGGCTTTGTAGATTATTGCAAGACAATCTCCTACAAAATCAATAGAGATGGTTGGAGGAAGAGCACTTCAAGTCTTGATTTCCCAAGTTATTTCCCTTTTACAAGTCATGCAGGAAACACAGTGGGTCTATTCATACTTCCCCAACCCACAGGGATAACACACACACACACACACACACACACACACACGCACACACACACACACACACACACACACAACTATCTCCATCCCTATAGATATCCACCGTGGTGGGGGTGGTAGGCTCCAATGGATCTCATGACCGATCTACATTTGCTCACTGCCCCTACTGTACAAGTACACCTTCATTCCAGATGAGTTGTCAGGTCAGAGATTATCAGGTGACATGCCCAATTAACAAAAGCTGAAATCCACTTCCAAGCATTATGGACAAAAATCTACGGTAGATCTTTGCATCCACCTGGGACAAGAGGGATGGCATCCTTGGGGGCGGAGACAGTAAGAACCTCTGCTAGAGATTCATGACTGAATCACATTTGGCAGTATTAGCAATAGCAGAAGACATTCCTGTTACAGAAACAAAGGCACTGGGTGACATTGGCTTGCACTTACTTGTTACAGATCTCATCCAAATCCTTCTTGGAAAAGGCATGTTTGTCTTGAAAAAGATTGTTCAGAGCATGCAATGCACAGAGCTCTTTCATCTGCTTTTCGTGGTACACAGAGTCCGGGCTCTCTTCTCCTGAATCCATACTTCCACATTTGGCCATGTACAATCCCATAACAAGATATTAATCCTATCCTGTCCGAATTCAGTCCCTGTCGCTTGGCACCGACTGGGTGGTCTCGGTTATGACATTAGTCTCTGGCTGATGACAGTCAGCTCGTGATACTCGTTATCACTGTGTGACAAAGCGGTGAAAGACGATCCAAGTGCTCTCTTTACAAACATTCCAAAGTCAGCACACTGGTTCTCGGAATGAGAGAAGACATGTGTCCACAAACTTTGGAGACGATGCCTCTCACGATGACCCGAAATGTAACATTCGGAATCGATGCTTACGCATTCATAACATGAATAAACGATCATGAAGTGAAAATGGCATATGTGAATCCACAGATGTTTCACTGATTGCAACGTACAGAATCTACACTTCCAAAAGATAGAATGCGCCACCAAATCAGTCACTGCAAAAGCAAAATTCACACTGATTTGGTTACTCGGTGAAAGTAGGCAGGCAATACAGGAAGTGATAGCGAGACATCAGGGTGTTCCGCACTTACGACAAAATAAAATATTCGACAGAACCTGAAAGAAATAGTTAGGTCTATTTCAGTATTCTTAACAGTTGCACGTTATCCCTTAAAAATAATCCCTATTATTAATTACAATGAGTGCGGTATTAGAGTGTGTGTAATTACTAAATTACGAACTGACGTAGCCAGAGGATACGAAACGAAGCGTCTGACCGCCCACAGTTTGACGGCCACTTTATAGGCATTAGTGATGTCACTGTCCCCGCACACTGCAGGATGCCATGAGCATTACTTGACACAATTAATAAGGTCCTTGCTCAGACACTCTGTGCACATTAGTAGACAGACGGGTGCATAGGCACGGCAGGCATGCGGGACACACTGACACCAAAGGGCTTTGCCGAAACTGACAGATTGAGACACGCAGATCGACCCAGTCACACAGAAACAGTGACTGACATATGCACACAGACACAGACGGATAGGCTGACAGTCGAAAGGACAGACTGGCAGACAGATAAGCAAGACGGATGGACTCAAGGAGAGAGAGAGACAGAGGTTACATACTTTAGTGCGTGTGTGTGTGTGTGTGTGTGTGTGCGTGTGAGGGAGACAGACAGATAGACCAGACAGACCAGACTGGCCGACCGACAGACAGACACACAGACACAGACACAGAGAGAGAGAGAGGGGGGGGGGGGGGGGGGGGGGGGGGGGGGGGACGGGACAGACGGACGTTTAGACAGATAGTGGGGCCAAAGATCTGACAGTATAGTAAGATCTTTGGTGGGGCTCTACACAGTGGTTGCAGAGCGCTCGTTCGCTATCGTTTGCGGCTAGTGGTGCCAGGGTTCGAAGCTGTGCGAATCCTTGCATTGCATCCTTGGGCAAGTTGCTTCACCCAAATTGCTCTCCTACCGAGGAGTTATATTACTGTGCGCTGCACAGCGGCGACCGAGGGTGAAATTCCCCCCCGAAAATGTGTGCAAAAAGAGAATGAAATAACAATGGAATGTGTGTAGGCCTATGCAAACATGCATCCGAGCATGAACAAGCGAGGAAGCAAGTAAATGGGGATAGATGGAGAAAGTAACTGAACTGTAGACATAAGGAGAGAGAAGGGAGATCGAGTTGAGGCTGCATGCTTGTTGCTATCAATCAGCAAGGCTCCCTGGACACAGACGCGTGATAATTGCCCAAATTTTGCCTGCTTTCCAGAAAGGGAAAGGCCGGCTTCCAGAGACGGGCCACATTATTGGACTCGTTCGAAAAGAGAGGTGTGGGAAAGACGGCCAACCTGGCGGGCCACACAATTAAGCTAGCGGGCCACAGCATATGATTGGCAAGCGATATTGGTTGGTTAATCTGCAGTGAATTAACCGTGATCCACACACACACAATGACAAAAGAATACGAAGATTCAAAAACACCTCCAAAATGCGCAGCCAATCAGATATTGTGGTCCGGCAGTTTGTATGGCCCGCAAGCCTGGGTGTCTTTCTCACGCCCCTCTCCTCGGACGATTCCACTAGTGTGGCCCGTTTCTGGAAGCTTTTCCCATGAAATAATGCATTCTATGTAGAGATCGACTGCAATACGTATTCAGCTTCCCATATGAGCCGAACTCGACATGCGCAAAGGACGGAGTGCGCTCGTCTCATGTGCATGCGGGTTGTAGAGCGTGGTCAAGAATCTTCCAATACGGTCTACAAGCTGTCAAAACGTACCTACATGTAGTAAGCAGTTATGAAACTATACCTTTTTGCTACATGATAAACATTATGTATAGGTTGAGGAAGCTCCTATTAGGACGATTTCTTTTAGTTTTGTTTTGGCACGTCACAGACGTTAAACCAACACTCACTCACACAGAGGGGAGGTGCATCGTGGATGTTCACCTTAGACATGTACATTAATACTCATTCACGTTTACACAGGATTACAATACAGGGTACTGACACAGACCAGCTGATATGTAATTTCAATATATCAATGATCAAGATTTATCCCGCCCCAGGGATTGAACCACGGCACTGCGCATCGCGCATAGTCAATCGCCAAAGCTTGCTCGCGTAAATCCCCCTGTAAAAAAAAAACAGGGTTTCAGTAGGCGAGTAGAGGTTGAGGAGCTGACTTTGCGCTCATGTGGGAGGGGAGGTTACTAGAGATGGGGCTGCCATGGTTCGTCATGGTTTCCTCTCCCTATCAGGATTCAAGATTCCCTTACTCAAGCAAATGGACATCCACCAATGTCGTGCACACCGCATGGCAGACAAAATAATGACTGATGGTCGTTAAATCCTCTCATCTATCTACTACCGTGTTTCTCACGAGTGTATGTATGCCACACGAGAACACGGTGGCAAGCATGGCGTTCTCATGCAAATAACATGCAATTATACGGTGTGTACAATTAAGCTATATTTTGGCTGCAAAGACGTCAACTTAAGCAGTACCTATGCAGTAACAAGTATCGGTGGACGTTATCAAGACTGTGCCGTGTTGGACATGTCAATACAACTCATTATTTTCCTGTGTATTTCTGTCGCTTTTCTTTCGCCAATTTTTTTTTCAATGTAATTTGCTTTGAAAGGTCTTAGGGCCGACGGCCAACATATTTTGTTCTGTTTTGTTTGAAAAATGAACTATGTTTGCCATTCCGAGAGTCCTTACGTCTCCTTTCGTTCGATACATCTTGTCGTGTAGCCTTTCTCTCCTTTCACTTCCCATCTTCTTCATCTGCTGCCAAGTCATGATCCTTATTATCCTCTCTACCTCGCTTACAATTGGCTTTTTCCTGTTCGTCTACGTCTTTGTTGAGTTTTGTTTGTTAATTGTTTGTGTTACGGTCCGACCCCATGACCTATTTTCTGTGGTTTGAAATGCGAGGTTTGGCGGGAATTGAAGCCCAACCCTTTGTCCTATTTTTGTGTGGTTTGAAATGCGAGGCTTGGCGGGAATTGAAGCCCGACCCTTTGTCCTATTTTCTATGTGGTTTGAAATGCGATGTTTGGCGGGAATAGCAGCCCGACCTTTGACCTATTTTCTGTGTTGTTTGAAATGCGAGGTTTTGGCAGGAACAAATTAAGACCGTTAATGAGGCAGGGACGCTTCCCTGATGATTTGATTGGCTGAGTGTGATCACGTGTGGACTGTGGATGATGCTTGCTGGCCTGGAGCGTTTGAGAGTTAAATCAGTGTGCGCCTAGAACAGCTTCGTGAAGAGACGTGGGTTGGAAGCCGCTCCGTGTTGCAGTGGGACACGTTAAAGAAATCCTTCAAGTCATCTCCCCCGACCATCTGCCCTGCTGTATGAAGAACAGTATCCTTTCTTGAATGAAAGAACAAGCTTGCTGGATCTGGATCTGGAGGCCCTTTTTCGTCGTATGGAAAATCTTCCCTCATTCGGCGCAGACTGCTGGCTGAGTGTGTGTGTTGGTCTGAATGGATAGCGTTCTGTGGGTGAAAGTTCGTCAATGAAGCATTCCAGAAGAGCGTCACCCATCTGCTTGAAAGACTCGTGAGAAACATTGGAGTCAATTTCGTTGTTGGCTCAGAGGAAGCAATCCTCTACGTTTCAGTCAGAGGGTAGACTGACGGAACTGATTGACGTTGTTATCCAGTTGCCTTGAATTTGATCTTTATTCGTGATTCAGTTTCATTAAAGAAAATCCTTAACGAACATTGTGTCATGTCATGCGAGCAGTGAGATAGTGAGTGAGTGAAATAATTATCCCCCCTCCACTTGCAATACCCCTAGACAAGAAAACAAGAAGGATTGGAGAATTATGCAAATGAAAGTGGAGGTAGGTGATAGTTTGTTTGTTTGTTTGAGAGGAGAGTGTGAGAAGGTTGAATATGGAGGTAGCGATGAGAGTTAGGGGTGAGAGTTGGGGATATTCAGCATTTGCTTTTTTCCCCCCCATTACATATCTAGGATCTTACGGCAAACTCACAGTGCCATTCGTGCTGTGTATGCTCAAACGTGACTGAGCGCCACAAAACAGGTCATACGTCTTTTGTTCTTTATTTTTAACTTTTGGGAGTATTTGGTATCATTTTGAATTTGACAGTTTAAGCATTTTGTTGGTATCAAAATTGTGTTTGTATCTTCAAACTTCTGGACATATTGGTAGGTGTCCATTGGTTGAATGAAGGATGACGGGATCCGCGCTTATCTCTATGAACTCGAGAATGGGTCCGCATTCCCAGTTCAGACTGGAATGCAGGTTTGGCACTGGAACTCCCCTGACATAACAGGAACCTCCGCAGCTCTGTGGGGACGCTCACGGGCTGCTGCATGCTGCTGCCGACAGTCCCACCCCCAACCCCTACCTCCCACCTACCCACCTCTACCTCCACGTGGGCAAGTCGGACGTTTTGTGCATGGAAGACAGTTTGCCACTGGTACCGTTACCGAACCAGCGCTACATTACCTGGGGCGCGTTGTAGATTAGTGGCATCCAGGTGATTCATACGGATTTGAGTATGCTGAATCCATTTCTGGTGGATGCCAAAGCCAAACGTGACTATTTTCGTAACTATTCAACGGCTTCCAAGATGGCCGCCAGAACATCAAAAAGACTTCAAATTCTCAAACAAATGCTTATATCTTCCTTATTTTCAGAGTTATTCTAATCCATTTTGGCATGTTGGTAGACAACTGATAGACAATTGTTGTCTTGTCATGGTTAATGACCTTGACCTTTCGTGAATGTCACACGAGACGGACAAAGTTGAGTAGCATCATTTTTCATTTTGTGTATTTCAAGTTGGCTTTGGCTATGATATAGGCCAAACTAAATGCTGAAACTTGTTGACACTATCAAATAAGTGTTTGACATTATAAAAATGTATACATTGAGCAACCTTCTGAAAAGGTCAAGGTCATTTTTACCTCATAATTCCAATATAACCATAAGAGGATCCGCTCAAGATTTGTAGTGGCCCATATGTTGCTAACACTGGATATCTGAAGCTCTTAATAACTTTCAGCAGAGTTTAAGATCTTTGTTGCACAATTTCCAAGGTCAAAGATGAAGGTCAGAGGTCAAGGTCTCGATCTTTATTTGGATGATTTATACCACACAAAAATGTTATAATCTGTAGATTACATCATTCAGAATTCAGTAAAAGGAAATGCAGTCATGCAGCTTTACCCTCTAAGACCTGTGGGGTACCAGTATCTTGCACAGTTCAAGGTCACAGTGAGGTCTTGTGTTGCCTTAAGATACATGTAAAATTGCTTTTCTCTCGCTTTTAAGAGCTAATTTGTACCCCTTAATGTTAACCTGTTGGGCCTAAAACACATTTGTATGACAGTACAGTATATTGTTTGTAAATTCTGAAACATTGGTATTCATATCTTGTATAGATCACTATCAAGGTCACTCGAAACTGCTTTTGGGAAACGGAAGGTGCGTTTCGTAAACAGTCGCGTTCTCGAAATGAAGCCACAAGGGTTCTGCTCTCAAAGTGAAGACGTCGCGCTTGAGCTTAGCTGTGCATGCGTGAATGTGTGCCTGAGTGTGTGTTAGTGTTAGTGTGTTCACTGACCCAAAACCAAAGTTGACCCAAAGTTACTCACAAGTTCAAGCAGATAGGCGACGACGATTCTAGAATTTTCCACCGATGAAAACTTCTGTCCAAAAAGATGTCCACTCAGAAATGGGCATTCACAAGTACACTCTCTCTCTCTCTCTCAAGGCTAGACCTCGAAAGAAGAGGTTAGAAAGGCCACAGACACCTGTTGGGGTTCACCCACACATATGTACCCATACTGACACAGGTTTGAACACTTCAGCAAGTGCTCAGAACCAAACGACGAAACTTCTCCATGCAAAGAAACTCAGCGTCATAATATGACAAAGCTGGAGCTTCATTTGTAGAGGACACTGTTCTTCTTAATACAACCTTTCAGATGGTCGGGGGAGGACTTGAAGAATTTCTTTAACGGGATCCACCTCAACATGGAGCTGCTCAAAATACGTCTGCTCATGACGACATTCTCAGAGTCAACTGATAAGAAAACTTTCAATCTTCCGGATGGAAGAGTTACTCACAGTGCACATGCTACCATTCTTAACCATTCAAATCATTGTTGCATCATCGATAATTTTGTGAACGACCGGTTCAAGCCAGTCTCAAAGTGCAAAGCTCAGCATGTTCCCGCCAAAACAATGCCTCAAACAATATAGAAAATGGAATAAAGTCTGAACAGTAACATCTTCACAAGTTTAGTTTGTTGTCATGGAAAGTCGATGGCTTACTCTCCAAGTTTGATGATCCCAACTTCCTAGTGTGATGGGGTACAGAAAGTGGTAGCTGTTTAGCCTCTCTCGTTCACACGCAGTGAGAAATAATTTGCTATCCTTCCCGGTTATACAGTCATTGATTGCATGATCTAGTAGTATTATTTTCTTGCAGTATCCATAGTATGCCTTCGTTCACTACTGCAAAGGCCTTTTGTTGATATGAAGATGGAGATGAAAAGCCGGTGGTAAGGTTCGAGCAGTGATCAAGGAGCTCGAGGCTTGATAGTAGAAGGGCGCAGGTATGAGACAAGTCGTAGCTGCTTTCCACAACTTTATTAACCCTTGAGTACTGGAGCTCTTGGCTGGTCCGAGGCCTGATGACAATGACCTGGACCAACCCAAGACTGTGGTGGCAGTGGTCTCTCTTGTCTCGTGTGCCGTTCCCCCTTAACAAGGGAATGCATGGACCTCACAGGAGCCAGGTTGTGGAAGATTTCCCAGATCCTAACCCTGGTTCCTGGGTTGTGCTTCCATTTGACAGAAAGGAGAGATTATTTAATTTAACTCTCTTTGAAATTTCTTCTTACAAATGTTGCCTCATTCAGCATAACACAGTCTATTGAATGAATCATATGCCGTTGCAAGTATAGTTGTCTTACTTGAGGAAAATCATCAGATTTCTAGTCAAAATGTTACAATTCGGATGCCAGAGTGGGGGAACGCTTTACTAGCCTAGGGTCACGCTTATTGTAACACTGACAGGGCCAGCTGCAACAACAATCAGACCACAGCAGAATAGGGGTCCCAGAGCGGTCAGCTGGTCAGCTTACCTTACACAAAGGATGGGGAAGGGGGGTTGGAGAGAGGTCTGACACACCGAGAGATCTGGCACACATGATAGGGGGGTGGGAAGAGACAGAAGCAGGGATAAGTGAATAGAGGATGAACACGGCAGATGTACAATACACTAATTAGATTTCTTAGTCAGGGAATTTGCGTAGAAATATCAAAGAATGCCGACAATCCGTCTCAGCATGTGAGGTATCCTTGATTCCTCATGAAGTAACCGGGTGGGGTGGGGGTGTGGTGGTGGGTGGGGTGGTGGTGGGGAGAGATCCCAGCAGAAATGACGCTGGCTATATTGGTGAGACTAATTCGTGGCTGTCCTGAAGAGGCTACCTGTTTACACATGAAGAGTTAGGATCTGGATGCCGGGACGAGCCACAACCTGATCAGAGGAAGAATACGTGTAGTTCTAAGCTCTTACGTTTCTTAATTAGCCTAATTTGTTCAGAGCATCTGGAGCTCTGGTTGGCACCTGTTTGTGTCAGGGTGTGGTAGTTATTTGAACCTCTTGGTCTGAGGTTCTGGGACTGTCTCAGCCATTGAGAACAGAGGGGTGGAGCCAGAGGAAATAAGAGAGGAAAACATAGGCCTGTGTTGCGAAAGAATGTGAAGTAGACGTGTTTGCGAATGTGGAAGAATGTGTAGCTAAAGAATTGTGTAGAATTGCTTGGGTTTGTGGATGTAGATTGTTCATGTAGCATAGAATGTGTTTGTGCTTGCAAATGAGAATTGTCCTACGTGCTTGTGGAGGGTGGAGGCGCTCACCTTCCTTTGTCTTGGCAGACAAAGAGAGGTGGCCAAAGGGGTCGGAATGACTCAGCAGCTTCTTTGTTTGTTGGGGGAACAAAGGAAGGTGAGTCAGCAGAACGCTGGGTAGGGGGTGGAGGCTTCGAAGCCTCTCTAACTTCCTATATACAGTAAGTGTCTGACCTCCGGATTGGTCCTTGGGGCGGAAACGGAAGAGGTCGAGGGGAACTAGCCTCCGACCCAAAGCAAGCACTATATAGTCGATGTATACATGTACTGAAGAGCTACTGGAAGCTGAGAGCGCTGTGGGAGGCTGTTGGAGCCGTGTAGAGGCACAGCCTGAGCGTCACTAGTGACTGCTGTGGAGCACTGTAGCGTGGAAAATAGTAACCCGTGGAAAACAGTAACCGGAAGTCATCGCAGAGTTATCTGCGAGGGACGTGCTTTATGCAATTTACCGCTCCTGCACCTGTTCTTCGCATGGAATATATTCCGACAAACGACGCGTTAGTTGCTTTACGAGGTTTTGGTGCATTTGTGTAGTTTAACACATGATGTAGCGTTCAAAAAAGTTTTCCCCGTTGTGACGGATTCATACTTTTCACCCTCTTTATTGTTTTGATGATTTGAGTGTGTTTTTTTTTAAGACTGAAGCATCACACCACTACCACTATGAATTGTGTGTTTATGCATGTTTTAAGTAAGGAATACTTAAGGATATAGAAGCCAGCCAGACCTCAACTAAATGTAGTTTATTAAGCAACCAGCCATGCCTTTAGAATATTATTGTGTTGGTGGAAGGAGTGAAGTTGGGCGCCAAGATTGTGCTGACGGTGCCAGACTTTGAACACAGTGGGACGAAAATGCGCCAATTTTCTCTTCTTTCCCATTGGCCCAGAGTAGTGAACTTTTAAGAGTTTAGGCGGTAGAAAAGTGCTTAGTCAGCAGGCGCCAAACATCCCCTTCTTCCCATTGGTGATTTTCTGAGACTCTCAATGGAGACGTGGAAGAAGATATAAATGCAGGCAGCAGTCTGCTAGCGGGACGGGCGTGTTTGGGGACTGGCGTGTTTGGGGACTGGGTGTTTGCCCCTCTGCTGGGAGCGAGAGAATACAATCATGGTATCAGTTAAGGCCAGTCTGACCTAAGGGAGGACAGGGAATGGTTCCCCTCCCCACCCTCCTTCAACCCACCGCCTCCAGCCCCCCTGGATGGAGCAGATGCGGGCAGCCGCTCGCTAACAAGCTGCAACCGAAGTGGAGATGACCCTGACCCCGCCACCAGAACGGGCGTGAGGAGAGACGAGGCTGATTCAACCCTCAACTCTGCAGGACCCACCAAATGCCTCCGTCGACACCCCCCTTCGACGCTCCGAAAACAACCCCCTTCGGGAGCAGCCACCGAAAACAACCCCCTTCGGGAGCAGCCACCGGGTCAACTGCCCTGACCCCCTCTGCCAGTGCAACTACAGGGTCTCGCCGCCCTAACCCCCCTTCATCATTCCTCCACAGAACGGACTCAGTGAACTCAGATAAGTTTTACCATGATCTAGAAAAGGCTGGCTGGCTAAAATTAGGATTGAACAAAGGAGTTTCATGCATGCAAATTGATTTACCAATCATTATTTTGAATCACTTCCAGAATCATTAAAGTTCCTTCTTAATTATCACCTTGTGTCCTCTTGCGTCATTGCATGAGTTTGAAAGGAAAATTAACCTGTTGCGTTTCTCCTCCACAAGAATTAATCCCCTAGACAAGTGCATGTAGCACCGAGCCAGTGTTTTCCAGAACACAGGAGGAGCAACGTCACACCCGTGTAAAGCCGTCTCCCCTGCCGGAAATAATATGGGAGTCACCTCCCTGTAGTCTGTTTGTAGTCTGGTTTTATAAAACGCGACCGTTGACTGACTTGGCACGCCCGGGGAGTTATGCTAAGATCCGGCCGCGTAAATATATCTGCGTTTTGTGACAAACGTCTTGCTCGGCGGTACTGTACTCCATGCACCTTAACGGTGCGCGTGATTCGGGTGTAATCTTAAGCTAAACGACGTTCCGAATGTTTCCGACTTCGACCATTTCAGCAGCGCCAATAAACGTCGTTTAGCCTTAAGATTACACCCGAATCACGCGCACCGTTAAGGTGCATGGAGTACAGTACCGCCGAGAAAGACGTTTGTCACAAAACGCAGATATATTTACGCGGCCGGATCTTAGCATAACTCCCCGGGCGTGCCAAGTCAGTCAGGCGGAGTGGCGGGTGCCGTCTCTTTTTAGAGTGGAATTCTCAGCACGTCCCTCGCAGATAACTCTGCGATGACTTCCGGTTACTGTTTTCCACGGGTTACTATTTTCCACGCTACAAGCACACTACTGATTGCTGTACGCCATGTCCAGTCCAGGAATAAACATCCTGTAAAGAACTCAAGCGCCTGAATCCTGCTTCCTACTTTCCTGGCGCAAGCTGGGACGAACCTTAAGTCCAGCAGACCACGTGCACGCGACACCGGGATCACAGGTGAAGTGAACGCAGTACTGGTTTCCCGTAACACGTGGGCTGTGTGCAACGTTGGTTCCCGAGAAGAATGGCTGGAGTCACTCGAGAGGTCGGTTGTCCAATCCGTCGTAACACCTATTTAGTCTGCAGAGTTGGACTAAGAAGTTCGAAGAAGTCGAGAGTCCGAAGGCGGACAGGGACGAGTGTGGACACCACTGAGCTACCCATAGCTTGTGTCATGTACACTTGTACGCTGCCCATGTAAGGTGGAGGAATAAAGGAGTTGGAAACATCAATCGGCCCGACTTGGTTCTCTCCACGTACGTCCCACCAACGCTACAACATCTCTTTTGCCCCCGCTCGGCACGTAACAACCATGCACCTACCACACCCCAATATACATTTTTTAACATGTGCACGTTTGTACGAAACCCTTTAACAGCAGTTTGATCGTTCACATTGTCTAGAAGCGTTTGATTGTTGTACCAGCTGATAAGCTTTCATCTGAGGGAAGGATACATGTCGAAGGAGACTTAATTGTTTTGTGAAGAAATCTATGGCAAATATTTTCCAAGAGATTTAATATGCTTTCAGCAAAATACACTGTACTGGTCTTCAAGATTGACAAAATGCTGTTTGATTCAACGAAATATGTGCTCTTATTTTTTGCATACGTACCCCCTTGGGTTCTCCGTTTTATGAAACAGTATAAGAAGCTGACGGCATCCTTTTGTTGGAAAGATGTATTGCTACTTCCACTGAAAATTATCAAGATTGCTCTATTTTGCTGTGAATATATGTAGCACTAAGAGGCGTAATGGGAGAGGCGGATGAACAGTTGGACATACGGACAGACAGCACGTACACATATAGAGAAACGGGCGAACAAACAGACAGACAGACAGACAGACAGACACACACACACACACACACACACACACACACACACATACACACACACACACACAAGCAGGCAGGCAAGCAGGCAGGCAGACAGACAGACAGACAGACAGACAGACATACAGACACACAGACAGACACACAGATACACACACACAGGCAGACACACACACAGACAGACAGACAGACAGACACGCACACTCTCTCTCTCTCTCACACACACACACACGACAGATTGGAAGTGGTCAGTCAATACAAGTATCTGGGTGTAACACTAACCACAAGATTATGTACCAATACGATTATGACAGATATTGCAGGAAGGGCTAAAGCAGCCGCTATTCAAGTTTTGAAGTCGCTGCGGAAATTAGCATTTGTCACCCCTGACGTACTGTTCAAGGTTTTTGATGCGCAAATCCAGCCAATATTGCTTTATGGTTCGGAAGTGTGGGGCTTCAGTGACTGTAAACGCATTGAAAGTGTCCATTTGTTTGTACTGAAGTGGTTTTTGAATGTTTCAGCCAGAACCCCGAATGTAATGATATACGGTGACACAGGTAGATACCCGTTATACGTAAATGCTATCGTAAGGTCGATCAATTATTGGTTAAAAATAATTAGCATGGACCAACACAGATATCCATTCAGAGTGTATCAAATGATGTGTAACTTACCTGAAGGTCAACTCAATTGGGTAACGAGTATAAAAACTCTGCTCTACAAATACAACATGGAAAGAGAATAGACAAGACAAGCTGTAGAAAATAAAAGAGCATTCCTTAAGAATCTCAAAGAAAAATTGGTAGCTGATTTTGATAGTGAGTGGAGGCAAATGTTACAAGATAGCAATCGGTATTCCTTCTACAGACTGTATAAAACTGTTCGAGAGCAAGAACCATATTTGTACGCATTAGATAAGAAATGTTTTAGAGATGCTTTGATACGGTTCCGATTTGGAGTCAGTGACTTGTATGTTCACAAACATAGATACAGTCTCCCGACTTTCTATAATGTTTGCCCTACATGTGTAGAGGAGGAGGAGACTGAAGTGCATTTTCTGTGTCATTGCCCTGCTTTGTGTGGACTACGAGAAAGATTTTTAATGCCATTTCCGCATCTCGATGTAAATGAGACTATCAAAGAGCTTCTAGCAACCAATGACTATGCTACGATCCGTAGAGTGAGTATGTACATTTACCATGCATTTAAGATGAGAACGGAAGGAATAGAAATGTTAAGTATAAATCATTATATTTTCGAAGACTAGTGCTACTACGTAGGCCTATACCAGTAAACACCGTTTCCCTCGATACTGTGTCCATTCACATAGTACTATCCAGAATCTTCTCGATACCGCATTGCTATATAATGTACAGTTTTTGACTCACATGCGAAGCAAAAGTGAGTCTATGTACTGAGCCGTGTCGTCCGTCCGTCCGGGCGTCCGTCCGGGCGTCCGTCCGTAAAAAACTTAAACGTTGGATTTTTCTCGGAGACTATTAAGTCTATCAACACCAAATGTGGCATGATGGTGTATGATGACAAGGCCTCAAAAACCATACATAGTGACTTGACCTTGCTTCAAGGTCAAGGTCACAGGAGCCATAAATGTGGTCTCAAAAACAGTCATTTTTCACATTTTCCCAATTTTCTCCCACGTTATTGAGAATGGCGACCTCAGCTACAAGTGGTATATAGGTCAAAGCAAGCCCTATCTATTGATACCAGTTTGGTTGACCTTGCTTCAAGGTCAAGGTCACAGGAGCTCTTCAAAGTTGGATTGTATACATATTTTGAAGTGACCTTGACCCTGAACTATGGAAGATAACTGTTTCAAACTTAATAATTATGTGGGGCACATGTTATACTTTCATCATGAGACACATTTGGTCACATATCATCAAGGTCAAGGTCACTTTGACCCTTATGAAATGTGACCAAAATGGGGTAGTGAACCACTAAAAGTGACTATATCTCATGGTAGAAAGTGCCAATAAGCACCATTGTGCTTCCTATGTCTTGAATTAACAGCTTTGTGTTGCATGACCTTGGATGACCTTGACCTTGGGTCAAGGTCACATGTATTTTGGTAGGAAAAATGTGTATCTAGAGCATTTCTTTGTGTATGATGTCATTGGTAGGTTTAGTTGTTTGACCTTGACCTTGAAGGTCACCTGAAGGTCAAGGTCATATAAAGGTCAAGGTCAAGCATGTGAGTCGTATGGGCATTGCCCTTCTTGTTCACCTTGCAATGGGCCGGTGGCCTAAGCAATAAAGTTTTTCGTTCGTTCGTTCGTTCTCTCTCTCTCTCACACACACACACACACACACACACACACATACACACAGACAGACACACGTACACACAAACACACGTACACACAAACACACGTACACACAGACAGACACACGTACACACACGCGCACGCACACATACACACACACACGCACACGCGCACACACACGCACACACAGATAGACGGACAGACGGACGGACAGACAGACAGACAGACAGACAGACAGACAGACAGACAGACAGACTCGCACACACTCACTCACACACACACACACACACACACACACACACACACACACACACAGTCACACGTACACACAGACAGACACACGTACACACACGCACGCACACATACACACACACACGCACACACAGACAGACAGACAGACAGTCAGACTCACACACACACACGTACACACTCACACGCACGCACACAGACACACAGACAAACAGACCCCCCCCCCCCCCCACACACACACACACAGACGGACTGACAGACAGACGGACGGACGGACAGACGGACACACACACACAGACGGACGGGCGGTTGAGCGGGTGGATGGTCAAGCAGACAGACGGAAAGATGGACACACAGAAAAAGAGCAAGCCGGAGAACTATTCAGAGAAGAGTGAAGAAAAGCTTGAAACAAGTCTCAATTTTCTTTTCTATCATTCTGGAAACAAGGGCGAGGCTCTAACGCGAAATAATTAATTCCGTGGTTTGCCTGGGCAAACAAGGTGATCATGCACCGGAGACCTTGCTTGAACTATCGCTTGCGGTACGTAATCCGAGCTCTTGCTCAGATATGAAGCAATCTCAGGTCCAATCAGGTGCGCATATGATTAAATTAAATTGTCTCCTCATGAAAGGTGCTCATAAGAGTAACACGATTTAATGCTGACTGTAAGCGAACACGAACTCAGTGCAGACATTTGTCGAGTTTTCATTGTGGCTTTTCGTTTTTCTAGGAATCCGTATTTTGAGAACGCACAAGGTGCTGATGACATGGTGGTGTAATGAAACCATAACAAAGTAACTGCGAACTCCGGTGCTGCAGCGCTGCAGAGAGGTTGCTGGTACGTTGCATCATGTGCTGAGGCCAGTGATATATAAGCGATTCTTCTATTAAAGAGTTCCTGTCGTGATCATTTGTCATGGGAGCTTTGATTGTTGAAAGAGGCTTGCGAATGAGTCCCCTGATGTTCGACTGCGTCAGGAAGTTTTATTGGGGTGTCCACGTTACACACCATTCCCATTCCAACGTCACTTGATAATGGGGTTCGAACATTTTGAAGAAATGCGTTGAACTTTTTGTTAATCTTGCAACTTGCAGGGATCGCCACTCGTGAACAGGGACTAGCCGCTATTATGTCTACCAGTGCCAACGCAGCCAGTTTATGATCACACGAGTAAGTATTTCGCGCGTTTGTCAATTAAAATAGTCTTTGAGTTCAGCCCAAGAGAATGTTTTATTTCTATATTTGAAATTTGACAGGCTCTTTGTACCAAAACGTGTTTTTTTAATCTTGCAGGATGTAAATACTTTCCGTCGTCAGCTGACGTGCTAACATATTGTTCGTGAACAAACTACTAATGCATCGATTTGCGCGATTGGTTGTGATGCAGGGAGGATCACAGGAGAAATCAATGTGGTACTAGTAAGGTGTTGAAACTAAGATTCCAAAGTGTATTGTATACTTGGACAACTTATTTGTTTTTGGTATCTGAGAATTCATGGTCCAAACTGTATCATCCTTATAAAAATTCAATTAACCCCATGTCCTCAAATCTGCTCTTTTTCATCACAACATTTTCAGAGGGGCAATAAGCATTTTTGTTTTTCATTTAGCGAAGAAAACAAGCAGCACTGTTTTCTGCCCAAGGGAAGGGGTTATTGCCCTTGCCTCTGTATTTCTAACAAACCAGAACAAAGTGCTAGTGCAAACCTAATGAATTCAACAATGACAGCACTGTATAGTTGTTTGGCCTCATATACAAACATAAAACATTTCTACAAGTTATTTGATTATGATATTGACTCTTGCAGTGTGCCACTTAAATAACAATTGATAACAATAAGAAAGGCAAAAAAACAAACCAAAAAACAAACCAAAAATTGTGGTTAAGGTAACATGCCTGACTTTTATTTCTTCAAAGGAAGCCAGATTTAGACAGCACACATTGTGTGTGTGTGTGTGTGTGTGTGTGTGTGTGTGTGTGTGTGTGTGTGTGTGTGTGTGTGTGTGTGTGTGTTTCCATGTGAATTTTAAGAAATGTAATGAATACAGTCAATTCATCTGGACATTAGTCTTTTCTTTTTTTTCCACTGAAAACTATTTTTTTAGATTCATAAATGTGATTATAGGGAAGATAGGACAGTACACAATTTGTTGTTAATCTTTAATTTGTTTTTGCTCTCTCTCGCTCTTTTTTTTAATGATTTAAATAAAAGAGAAAGCAGAATAGGATCAGCAGAAAAAAACAGGGTCTTCAGATGACCATACCACAATTTTGATTTTTTTGCCTTGCAAGTAACAAGGTTTAGGGTTTGACATGGGCAGACTATTTCACTATAGGTTTAGATGACAACCAGCTCAGAAATTCTTCGTCTAAATTCATGGAATTGAGATATGAACTGAATTATCATGCATCCCTGCAGAACTTTGACAGGCATGTTTCATTGTTGATTGTACTTATTGAGTTATTCCTGTGTGAACTCAAACCAAATGTTCTATTCTGACTGTTGCCACTGTGAATGAGTGGAATTGAAATCAGTTTGTGTTGATTGTTCTAGTTTTTATGTATTTTGAGAATGAAGAGAGTTTGTAGGGTACCTGTGGAAAATAGAGTGCACTAGACTGTATAAGTAAGTTTTTATTTGTTTCAACCATAAATGAATAACTAAAGAATAATTTCATTCTGTAGTTCTAAATCACTTGATAAAAATTATGCTGTTCACATTATTATGTTTGATTGTCACTAAGGGAACTTTTTTTTTCTTGTTTTCAGGAATAGAAGCACAAGCCAAACAACAAGCAAGATGTTATTAAGAATATGAGCCCCAAGGGACCTGAGGCAATTGAGATCAAGCAACAACCACCTTCTGCGATTTGTTGAAGCCTTCCAACCTGCCAGCTTGGATCCATTCATCGTTTTGCCTTCATTTGCACACTAGAATATCACATTTTGGGGGCTGTGAAGACTGGTTGCATACCTTGAAAGATTGCATCTACACTTCAAATCAGTCTGGTAACCTGTGAATTTGCTTTTAAGATATTTTCATTTGCATTCAAAGCTTGTACCTAGCTTTGTGAGCACTGCATTCATACTTAAATTATTCCACCCTGCCAATTGACAGTTTTTTATAATCTGCATTTTACAACTTCACCATCAATTTGCATTTGTCATTGAAGCAGTGTACATCCATTCTGCCTTTGGTATCTGAGCATCATACCACTGTGCCTGCTTCACACCTTTTGAGTGGGGACCCCTGTCAGAGAGTGAGAAGAAGACCAAAGTCACCAACATGGCAGGGGCATTAGATTTTAAAAGCAGTATGTCGGACAGTTCCCTGGACTCCCCCCTGTTTGCCAATGGAGGAAGTCTCTTCTCCCCTGAGGAAGAAGAAGAAAATGGGGAAACAATCTCCAATCTGCTTTCAAAGGTGAGGATCTGTCTTGTATTTCCTCTTTTAATCGTTGCACAGTCCTCTCCACTAAGCTCGATCTCCAATAGCTTGACACGAGATATCTCGACCATTTCATTTGGTCCTATCTTCTCTCTTTTCTTATTAAAAAAACCATGGTTACATCAGCTCTATGTGGCATACTGACTTCCCTCACCCTGACACAAAAATGAATGGGCACAAAGTTTTTACTGACCACTTGACTGTACACAACACTACAGAGCCCATTGATTGTGAAGCTGTCCCTCATGGCAAAGAAAGAGGGTGAAGAGAGGAAGGGCTGGGGTGGGTGGGGAGGGATGAGGATGAGAGGGAGGGTGCTCACTACACAGCTCTAACTGCTCATGCAAGATAAAGAGGGCTAGCCACACGTAACTTCCGTCACAGTAATCCAGACCTTATCCTCTCACACCCACCCACTACACGTACTCATCTTTTTAATAGAAATTCCATTGGCTATGTCATTGTTCTTTTTCTGTCTCATAGGTCTAATGTCATATCAGTCAACTCTAAGTAAGATTTTATTTGTTTTATGTTTCCAATAAGCTGTATTGACAACTCATTTTGTTTTTTATTCATGCCATATCAGGTCATTGAGAAATCGCCTAGGTCCAGTTGCTTTGATTTCTTGCTCACTGTGAGTTTGATGCAAATATGAAAAAATGCCAACCAGAACTCAAAAGTCTGGATCAGACACATGCATTATGTGCACTGCAGAGTGCTCATGCTAACTGGGTGTAACTGTAAGGGAGGTAATTAGTGCATGTCATTAGATGTTGCAGAAATGTTACTTCCTTGACCTCCTGTTAACATGCCACTCTGTTTCGCTCAGTACTTTTATCAGTCCCTTTGCAATGTTGAGCTAACCAGAGAGGAGTGTGTTATCTACATTGTAAAGGAACCAACTTGTGAGAGAGAAAGACAAAAAAATCTAATGGATTGATGGAATGGAGAAAATGGTATGGGTGTGAGACTTGGGGCGCGTTTGTTTGGCCACAAATCTCGCGATTCTCCCTGAATGGCTAGTCGAGGGCGAGTGAGACACTCCTACAGCTAGAAAAATGGCCAATCATCTCGCAAGGCAGAAGAACATGGGTGCGTCCCGGTGCCAGAGTCGGTGAAGAAGTTGCCGATAGACGAAATAACTGACGATTCAGATATCACATCAGTTTTTCACTTGATAGAACACACCTTGGTGTCATATCGAATGGCATGGGAACTTTTTCAATGACAAAAAGCAACCTGTGTTCAACTGTAGACAATTTTGTCGAAAATGTGAGGCATCAATTCATTTCGATCAATTCAAGGGACATAATTCATGTATACGGTGAAGGGACATAATTTATACAGCGTACGTATACTGCAAGCGATACAAATTATTTTGGTGGTGTATGTCCAGAAATACCCAATACACTTACTCCTCTATATATACAAATGAACACTCAAACAGCAAATACTTCCGTGTACATACACTTTTCCATTCTCGAACCCTGAGAAGCACATTGCAGGCACTGTTCTCTCCGAGCACCAGCCCAACTCGCACTGTCTCCGCCATTTTGGCTCATCCGGGTCACTGCAGCTGGAAGGATCAAGGGAGCTCCGGACCTCCCTCGGCTTCCCACCTTCACGGCGAGTGCATCCTTTTGAGCGAGTTACGTAGGCAATGCCTAGCCCTCTCGATTCTCTCAAGATTTTGGGCCAAACAAACACACCCTTGGACAGTCGACCGCCACCATATCTCTGCCTTTGCTTATGCAGATGGCCTTGGTGAGCCCCAGCAATGAAGACTACGATGTCCTCCTGGAAAACGTCAAACATCGAATAGAGGAAGGCCAGGGGGAAACAATATATGAGATCGGCTCTGGCGGTAAGAGATTGATTTCTTGACTCTGAGCCCCCTATCGCCTTTCCCATACCTTTTGCTTTTTAAATCTGTGACATCTCCATCCATGCAGGGCACTCTTTTGACAGTAATTTTGCCATGCAGAGGTCAGCATGTGTTTGTATCTTGTTCACTGCTCTCACAAGTGTCATTATTTATTTGTATGTATGTATATTGTATTGTCTTCCCTGCCCCCACAGAAGAGAAAGTGAGTCACTTTGTAGTTCATTGCCCATGTAGATGTCTACATGGATCCAGATGTTATTCCCTGTCCACATAGGTAGGACATTTGACAACATTTTGTGCCTTACCTACTGGGGGTTGGTAATGTATTCTCACATAAGGTCTACTTGTGTCAATATCTTCCCACTTCACCCTGAGATTCTGATATGTTAATACTTTGTTCCTTGCCCACACAGAGGGGGTGCAGCCAGGGTTGCAGGAAGAAGACTTTGAGGCAGCAGCAGCCACGTTACAAAGCATTGCAAACTCACTTCACCTGGAGTGTGTACTACTGCGTCAGCGCCATGCAGAGGAGGGGTTGGTAGGGGAATTCCTGATGCGACAAAAACTCAACCCAGAAGACTTCATGGAAGTGCGGTGAGTCTTGGATTGCTTCGGCCCGGATGTACCTAGGGCCTGACTTTTGCGATATGCACCACTATGGTTGAACAATAGAACATGTACAGTGAAATGACTAAAGACAATGAGAAGTTGAATTGTTATGGTTTAGTTTCTGTAGTGACTTTGAAGAAAAAAAAGGATACAAAAATGTCTGACTGAAGACTTCTTGACCATTTTAAACTAATCATTATTTGTATGAATTGTCCAAAGACATTTTCTTACAGAGACTAACATGAAAAACAGGATTGTTAATTATATATACTGGAACTTTTTTCTTCAATAGAGCATCACAATGCAACCTTTTGGAACACTGAAACATGACCAACATGATATGAGTTTTTACAGCAGTAACAAAAACTCCAGGATTTAACGCCTCTATGTCTGTCCATCCAGGGTGGCAGTGGTGGGAAACGTGGATGCAGGCAAGTCCACACTGCTGGGAGTGCTGACCCATGGAGAACTGGACAATGGGCGAGGCGTGGCTCGCCAGAAGCTCTTTAGACACAAGCATGAGATGGAGTCTGGCCGCACCAGCAGTGTCGGCAATGACATCCTTGGCTTTGATGCGGCAGGCAACGTCGTCAACAAACCTGACCATGGCCACCTGGACTGGGTCAAAATCTGTGAGGACGCCACCAAGGTAAGCCAAAAAAGTATGCAGGCAGAGAATGAAAGTGTGTGGGACTACAGAGGTACTCTGCAGGCAGCTTACTCACTTGGGGCATTGTGATTGCAATGAGACCAGGCAGCCCATGGAGAGATTCCATTCAGAGAGTTGGCCTCGGTTGTGTCATGGAAGTCTTGGCTGCTCACTGTGTGTGTCATATTGGTCACTTTTAGGAGACATGCTTCCTTAATTGAATAATAGAATCTGTTCAAAGAGTCTGTTTTAACAAGGCACCAGCAAAATTTAGGGTGTTTCTCCGGAGGTGCTGAAATTGTTATTTCATTCTTGATTCTTACTGATTTCTTCCTATGGTTCTTTTTTATTCCATCAGGTTAAAAAAAAAAGATTTTTTTTCCTTTCTTGGACACAATAGAAACTTTACTTTGTGGAATACTTTTAGGCCTGGATATGACTGTATGTTTCTCAAATGATCACTAATGTGACTGTAATAATGAAGAGAGAAAAAAGATGCCTGGAGACATTATCTTTGATGCTGAGATTTCAATGTTATCTTTTTTTATTTTTCACAGGTGATAACATTTATTGACTTGGCTGGCCATGAGAAATACCTGAAAACAACAGTGTTTGGAATGACAGGTCATGCACCAGACTTTGCAATGTTGATGGTGAGTATCCAGTTTTGAATAACTGTTTACAATCTAGACAAACAGAAATGATGAGTGCATGTGAATATCTGTCATTTCAAATGAAAACTAGTGTGTGTTACTTTCTCAAAATTTATTATGGGGTCCTGGTACACAGCAATCATTACTTAAAATGATACCTCTTAGCTTAATAGATTTACCTTGAATGTTTCCCCTACCACTGTGATGATTTTTGCACACTGTTTCTGTCTAAGCACTCTGCAGTGGTCAGCTTGTTGTCTTGTGAGACAGGGGTGATATGATTTGGGGCTGAATAAGCCAGCGTGGGAGTGTCAGGCGGCAGTCCTGGCTGCTTCCCATGCAGACAGACAAAAGACCAGGAGGGAAGGAGGAGTACTGTGCTCTCAGCAGTCCCCCTTCCACATCGCTTGCTGGCTTTTTTTATTGGCATATGATGGTTCCACCATCTGGCCTGATCCTTGGCAACTTCCTTCTAACTGACAGGACTGATGTCACGTGCCCTCACGTCCTATTTGCAGACATCTTTGTGCATGAGGGCTGGTAGTCCCACTTGTCTTCTCCCTGTGGCCGACTGGTCACAGAGTATGCCCAAGTTGAGCACTCACTGACATGCAGGGCTAATGGCTGATGCAGGTTGGTGCCAATGCTGGAGTGATTGGCATGGCCAAGGAGCACCTGGGGCTGGCGCTGGCACTGAACGTGCCGGTGTTTGTGGTGGTGACCAAGATCGACAT